>VDFB02095310.1:138368-261948 GCA_007258455.2 Sequoia sempervirens | reverse complement strand
GACAACTTTGGTTAGCTAAGTGTCTGGAGTACGGTGAACTGACGAGTGCACGTAGTGGCAACAACACTCACTATGGCCATAGTTTTTATATATATACGTTTGCATTGAACGTAGTCATAGTTCACCACCCTGCTCGACTTGGAGAGACTAATCACCTGGGCTTACTGGACTACCTGTCCACCCACATACCATAACATAGGGTTTCTTTCTTCTGTAAAGTTAAGAATATACCAGGTGCATTTTCCTACAATTTACTTCCTTACACAATCCATCAGAGGCCCATCCGGGACATGATAGAGATGAACATTGCATCAAACATAGTGAACAACCAAAATGTTCTTGTATAGCCACCACAATAACTTAACTCAATATCAAAATATATAACAGTTTTTAATTTCAGCAATAAATCAAAGAATGAGCTCATTTCTGACATTAATTCAAATTTTGACCAATTGGCCATAAAATAAACAATCTTCAAAATTCGGTGGCTAGACCATTTCAAAATAAAGAAATAAAACAATGGCATTCCTTGCCAGTATTAAAAGAAATTTTATCAAAATCCAAAGAAGTGTCAAAATCTAGAAGAACACTTATTATGCACTACGTGACGTGACTAAGTCAGTAACAAGGGAGTAGATTGCTGCACTGTAATCAGACTTTCCAAAAACTTACAATGGGTTAGAGATTGCATTACAAGCGCATCAAACAAATAAGTCCCTTAAGACTTTCATCATTCACAAAAATTTGCAATAATAAAGGTTATAACACATCCACTCCTATTTTCTGGAGTATCTATTGTTCATCGCTTAGATGACATCATAAGATTGTGCTATAGCAACACACAAAGATTACAATTGGAACACAAACTTCTCTTCTTCGTTCCGCTTTACAAAACTCTATTCCTTACTTCACTAAATAGGTTACTTGTTCAAAACATAAACAACTTTACCTAAATAACTCGGTGATGGTTACATTCTTTGTTGCAATTGTACTTTCTAGCTCCTCGAAAAGGCAAAATTCATAGTTCACAACCATTTGACCAAAATGCCATGATAATAATTAATATCTCCTCCTTACAACTGTTATGATTTATCCTGCAATCTCCAAGCAGATTCTTAACAAAAGTTCAAAGAATGATTCTAATCCCGATCTTTATTCATCAAGATAATTCCTGATATGATCCTCTTTAACTTTGTCCTCTTCCACATATTAACATCTTTTCAAAAGGCTTCATGAGGTATTAAGGATCTCGTATTCGCCTTTACTTGTACTTAATTATTTGTATCTGGCAATTGGTTTTCTCATGAATCTTGGTGAACAAAAGTATTTCCAGGTCCTATACCATTTTTTTATCCGCATTCCATGCCAATGTATCACCACTTGTCCTTTATTTATCCTTTTATTCCACTTGGCTCATTCCAAGCCATCTAGAAGTTAGACTAGAACCCATCTTATCTTGGTGTCTTTGATATAATTTCAAGGGTTTTCAACACTCAGTTGCTCTTGCACTTGATTGATTACTTTTGGATCTTCCCATCCTTATGTTTTTGAGAAATAAGATTGATCTTGAACTCATACAAACACTGCTCTACCCAAGCTCTTAGTCTGATTAGTAATTGACCAAGGTTTCACCTTTCTAGTCTAAGTCTCAAAATCTTTCCACCGTGCAACCTTAGCAAAATTGTTTTGCTCTTGAAGTTTTAACTCCTCAGTTGGCTTTCTCTTAGCCATTGACTTTGGTAAGTGTTGGAAAAAAAATAGTCTTCCTGACAGTTTCCTTGGTTTTTCTCTATGCCATTCTGGCATCAAACCAGTTTTAAACCTTAGCCAAACTGCTGAATGCTTTACGCGTTTTCTCGTGATGAACTCATAGGTCCATGTGTTGAACCTGGTTCGCTCTGATACCATATGTAACACTCTATCTAATCTACAGTTTAAGAATGGTAACTAACTACCAGATTCAGCTGAAGTGTAACTAACTAGTTTTCTTACTAGAGTTTCCTTTGGAATAACGAACGGAAAAGATAAACAATTTGAACAATAACTACTTAAACCATTCTTCAACTAACTTCTAGTTTTCAATTTCAGCTGAAAAAGAAACATTTAACTGTTTATATAACCGAAAGCCACAGTTGGTTAATAACTAACTTTTCCATTGCTTTCAAAATGAAAAGAGCATTTATTATAGCTATGAAATAATCGTGTTAAAGTAAATATAACTGAAATTAAGAGAGAGAAAGAGTTACAAGAATGTACAGTCTGAATACAGGAATGCTTGTACAAGACTTTTTGTCTTCAAGGGAAAAAGAAATATCATCAAGGGTTTTTTTGCCCAACCAAAGACCTACTAGTCTCTCGTGTTTCTTCAACTGAAGAAACTCGACCCTTCATGAGGGCAATCAATAAAGGATCACATAAATACCATCATGCCATTTGAGCCTGCTGTCAAGAACCTATTCTACCCTGGTTGATCCTTCACTATAGGGTACTCCTAACTAGAAAGACCATTCTGACTAGGGGTATATTTGGTTCTTGATGGCTGACAAATGCTTAATCTAAGCATCATAACCTTGGCCAAGGATTTTATTGTTTATGGGCACACCTATGCCATCAACACTCTCACCCTTGCTTGACATGATAAGGCTTGACACTTGGGGTTTATATTACATTGATTTGGCTCAATATCATTCCTCTTCATTTAAGAATAAACTGCTGAATTTAAACATATATATATATAGAGAGAGATTTGTTCAATATTGAGGAACTCTTCAGATTTGTAACGTTTATACTTCATATAAAGGACTCAGAGTGGAAAGAGAAATATGCACGATTCCAACTTAGAAGTTAAGAGAACAGAGTATAGAGAAGACTATGGCTTAGTCAATGGCAGAATAGTTCATAAAGCATTTTGATGAAAGATAGAACTAACATTCAGGTTCATAAATAATCAATGAAGAGTAATTCGAATATAAGAACAAATAAACTATACAGGTTCATGACGAGCAAGAAAGAGTCTTATATCGGACTAATTTCAGAGATTTAGCAAAGAACCGATTTCATTATACTTTCAACAAGACGATGAAATTCATTGAATTTACTTTCCAATGCTTTGTGGTTAACAGAACGAGTATAGAACTTTTCGATGCTTTAACTTTAACAATTTAAAAGACTACGTGCTTGTAATTTGCAGAACAAAAGCTCGATTTAACTCTCTTGACTTCTTCTTCCCACGACTAGACAAGCAACCACCTTACGAGTTTCTTGACTGCCCGACTGATGATGCAGCTGTGGATTTCTCAAGAGCTTGAAGTTAGTTTCCTTCCAGAACTAGAGTGACTAAAACGGTAGTGGTGTTTAGTTTGTAAAGTTGATAGAAGATGAAGAATAATGGCAACCCTCCCCTAATGTCTAAGTGACGAATGCACAGGAGTAGCGCAAAGACCAAGTAAGGTGGAAGCAACATCAAAACCATCTGAAAAGAGAAAGAGGGATGAATGCCACCCGATAAAAGTGTTGTTTGATAGAGAGAAGAAAAAGAGAAAGGAAATGAGGAAACAAGACCAGAAGATTGCGGATATAGACTGAGGATACCAAAACAAGAGGAATGCGGATACCAAAATGACGAAGTGAACTGCCAAAAAGATGAATGCTCGAGAAAGAATGCCAAGACAAAACAAGACTTCCCTCGAAATGAGTCCGCATGCCTCCCATCTTGAACGTTTCGATAAAGAAAAGAGGCCAGGGTGGTGGAGGTTACCGCCACAAAACATACATGGATCATGCCTCAACTCAAACCCACGACTTTAAAAGATATTCAAATGTTTGAATATTTATTTAATTTCATTTTACACTATAAAATGCGTTTATGGCTAGATATATTCGACTTCAAGAGGAGAACGATGATACACAATTTAAGTTGATTTGTTTTTCTTTTAATTATTTAATTAAGTGATATACAACCAAGGTTACGACTTCAATATAGCTATTTTGCACCAACTCGTGGCTTGATGATAATTTGATCCTTTATTAACTACAACCTCTCCTTGATAATATTTCCCTTTCCTTCGAGGTGGTTGCAATCCTGCAACCACTTGACAAAGAATTAGGGTTAGATTGTTCTCGATATATTTATATATATATATATAAACTCATCAACACATTCATTTACACATATATAAGAAAATCATTCATATTTGCAGTTACAACATAGAAATTAAAAATTCTTTTCCCAATTTCACATTCTCATGAAAGGTAGTTAATCACAACTAACATAACGACCATAATTTCATTGCCATAATCTTGTTCAAGACAAAAGGGATGTAACAGTTCTCATCTTGGCTGTAGGAGCAAAACTCTCCTCGTAGTCAATGCCTTCCTTTTGTGAGAACCCCCCTAGCAACGAGACAAGCTTTGTACTTGTCAAGGGTTCCGTCAGCTTTGTATCTAACCTTATACACCCATTTGCAGCTAATGGGCTTCTTCCCTGGAGGAAGATTAGAAAGGACCCAAGTGTGATTCTTCTGAAGACTTTGGTATTCAGCCTCCATAGTTTGTTCCCACTTAGAAATTCCTTTAGCCTCTGAATATGTTTAAGGCTCGTAGACACTGTAAATGTTGGCCATGAGAGCAAAATTAACCATATGCTGCTGTTTGCTCTCATTTTTGGACGATCTACCCTCAATGAGCTCATCATCATGAAGATCACTTATAGTTTTAGCGCACCATTTAGGCCGGAGAGTAGAATTGCCAACATCGGATGTAACAGGAGGAGCTGGAATTGGTTGGGGATTTGGAACAGGTTCAACAAGTGGAAAGATCAATATCATCTGGAGGAAAATCAAGTTGAGCATCATCAAAGATAGAATCTTCATCATCCCTCCCATCAAGTGGACCTAACGGAAGATGGACACCCAAATTAGAAGCCTCCAAAGGCTGATCCTCAAAATGCTACACAGACGAGGAAAGGTGAAAGGGTCCTTGTTGTTCATCAAAGACAACATCCTGATTGAAGATGAGATGATTAGTGTCTACATCAATCAACCAGTAAGCCTTATGGTTGTCACTGTATCCTGTGAACATAAGCTTTTGACTCTTGGAATCCAACTTTGAGCACTTGGCATTTGGAATCCATACATATGCTAAAGAGCAAAATATTTTTAGATGATTGATCCTAGGTTTTCAACTAGTCCAAGCTTCCTCAGGAGTCTTCCCCTTAACTGCCTGTGTAGGAGACTGATTAAGGAGATATACAGCAGTGTAAATTGCTTTTGCTCAATATTTGTTAGGAACACTCCTGTGTTGTAACATGGAGCGGGCCATCTCAGTGATTATATGATTGTGCCGCTCGACAACACTGTTTTGCTAAAGAGTGTAGATTGTGGTTAATTGACGTTTGATGTTGTGTGTATCACAGAAGTTGGTTAAGCAGTAGAACAAAATTCCCCCCATTATCTGACCTAAGAGTAATTATGGAACAACCAGATTCTTTCTACTAAGGCCTTAAACTTCTGAAATATAGTAAACACATTTGATTTCTGTCTAAGAAAATACACCCACATTTTACAACTGAAATCATCAACAAAAAGCAAGAAATATCTGCAACCAGTAACAAAAGGTGTATTCATTGGCCCACATACATCATCGTGAACCAACTGTAGTACCTTAGAGGCTCGCCATGAGTCACCATTTGTGAACGGTGTACCATGTTGCTTCCTAGCTTGACAAGCTCCACACATGCCATTATGTTGAGTCTGGATCTTAGGTAAACCAGGTACAAGTCCCTCCCGAGCTAGCTGAGAGAGATAGTGCACATTTAAGTGCCCATACCGCTGATGCCAAAGACTGGTAATAACAAAATTTCTGGCTGCCATGGCTAACTCTGGAGAATCAAATGTATCCACAAGTCTATATAGACCATGATCCTCAATACCAACAGCCACAGTGGTGCAAGTCACCCGATCAACAATCGAACATTTATGTGCACTGAATACCACATCTAACTGAGGAGAGTGCCGCATAATTTGACTGACAGAGAGAAGGTTTAGTTCCATGCCAGGAACGTAGTATTCATTGAGGAATATGAGATTCCTCCCACCAAACTGAATCTAAACAGTGCCATTACCGACAACGGTATACTCTTCACCTCCTCCAAAAATATTGAAGGGAGAGAAGTCTTTGAACCAATCACGCTAATGAGTGAAGTGTCGCGAAGCACTTGAATCAATGTACCAGGTAGAGGACTTCACATGATCTACAGGTCTTTTAGCCATAAATGCGTAAAAGGCAGATTCCTTCTGCTCAGTGTGCTTGGCAACATTCGCTTTCTGCTGAGACCCTCCCTGCTTCTTTTGTTCAGAAGCCAAATGTTGACGACAATCCTTCTTCATATGACCATATTTGTGGTAGTAATTACACTGAATGTTCTTTTTCTTAGGGCTTCCCTGAGGTTGACCTGAGTCTTTTTGCTGCAAAGGTTGACCTTTCCCTTTATTCTTAGCCTGAGACTTAGCTGCAAAAGATTGTTCTGTAGAGGACGATGAGGCACTACCAAACTGTTGTTTCTAGTATTCCTGCTATAAGAGGATGGTACAAAGCTCCAGAAACTTTAGATCAACATTAGTCGTAGTAATGTTGAGGGTTTCAACAAAGTTCTCATGAGACTTTGATAGACTTTTCAAGGTGATTACTACCATGTCTTCTTCCTCCATTTTCCGACCAATCGCCTCCAATTGATCATGAATGTCCTGAATCTTTGTCAGATACTCCTGTAATGACATTCTCTCATCCATCATGATGGAGAACAACTTGTTCTTTAAAAAGAATGCACGACTCTTTTCAGAGGTCTCATGCAAGGTTTTCAAGCAGGGTTGCCCCAAGTTTCCGGGATGGGGACAGCAGGGGACGACGAGATGAGTCCCCAAGTTTCCGATTTTTGAGGCCAAATTTAGGGATGACAGGGGACGACTATATAAAAATATAGGGAAAATTTAAATAATATGGGGAAATTTTAAATATTCAATAGATAACATGGATAAGGCATGCATAATATACATTATAGAACATTAACATATAACATTTGTGTTCAACATTATGCCAATACTCAATACGCATTCAAAATTAACATACACGAATCATGAAACAACCTCCAAGTTATAACTTATAAACTTATATCAAAATGCCTAAAGGCTACATTGCTGCCATATAATTTTTATGTGGTGCAAATGGATCAAGGGCTGCTTAGTATAATATTCTGAGTGTCTAGAAGTGTTGTAGACACTGTTGTAACTGCACAGTATAGTCTTGAACCATGTATTCAATCCATTTTCTGAGATATTAGTTTTCTGTAGCAAACTAGGCTGTATAGGTGTTTATTTCAGAATTAAGCATACTTAGAAAATTGCCTATGAACTGTATAATTGCTGTTGTTAATACATTCTCTGGCTCATTTGTCAAGTCAGTCATAAGTGTGTCTCAGAAAAGGAAGTTCGGTTCAATCTGCACTTTAAGTTGTAAACTAGATCATATGAAATTCTGGAAATGCAAGTGTCATGGAGTGAATAAACTGTTATTTCAGATTTGCACATTCTTCATGTTTGAATGGTCATCTTGACTATGGAAATGGAAAATGCAACATATGAAGTAATCTATTGAAACTGCTGTTACATGTTATTTGCACTTTGAAAACTTATTGTAAACTCAGACCAATAGCATACAAAATGTTTGATAAAATGTCCCATGTGTCAATCTGAAAATTAATCAAGCCAAATTGTAATAGAGATTGTTCCATTTGGGGTGGGACACTTCAGTTACCAAGGGACAAATATGTTGAACAGTTATAATTGTTTTATGTTTTTTTTTTTCATTTCAAAAGCTCTCAAGATGTGGGGGACGGTCAACCATCCTCGGGACGGTCAAGGAATAGCTCAGCCGTCCCTTGGCCGTCCCCAGGACTGGTTAGCCGTCCCCCATTGGGTCAACGACATCCCCCCGTTTCGGGGACGTTTCCTGAAAATTTTGCAAAAAAGGAGACGGTCCCCTGCCGTCCCCTTGTCGTCCCCCAGTACCTGGGACGTCTCGGGGACAGGGACGAGGCTTTTTTTTTTGGGGGGGGAAGGGCAACGCGTCCCCGGGTTTCCTTGTTTTCAAGTGCTCCCAAATCTCAACAGTTGATTTGCGGGATGGAACCTGTGGAAGTTGATCATCAGTAACTGAAAGCTTAATGAGCATCACCACTTAACGATTTTGCTCGTCAAACTTTTCCTAGTCTTTACTCAATGATGTGGGACGAGCGGCATTGCCGAGAACAACCTGACCCAGGCAGCGATATTCAAAGATAGTAATCATTCGTTGTTTCCAGGTATTATAATTTCTGCCATTGAACCACTGACTGCCTTCCAACATAATGTTGGTCAAACTCGCCATCTTGCACGCTTTTTGAGGCATGAAAAACAAGACAAATAGAAGAGGCGATAAAACTGATTGTACTGATCTCGAAAAATTGAGGCTGTTTCAAGCACAAAAATGAGGCAAATCCGTTGGCACAAATTCCAATGCACGGATTTCAAGACACCCAAAAAAATATGACTACCCAGAAAACTTCTCAAAAAACCTAGAAAGAATTTGCTGTCAGAATTTTTTTTTGACTTCAAACAGACGATTTATTTCAGAAACCCTAGTCAATTTTTATGTCAAGGTTCTGAAAAAAAAATGCAGAGAACAAGTGCAGATTCAAGATGCCCCCAGAAATTGATAGAAGTTGCGCCAGAAGTATGAAGAAACTGCAGCTTTAGTAGCTTTGAGTTTCAGATTTTCAGAAAACAAAATTGCGTGCCTTAAGGGTTTTCAAAAACACGGCCAGAAAAAAGTCCAAAACATGCCAGAAAAGAGACCAGAACGCGACTAAAACACTCCATAAAAGAGTCGTGTCGAGTAGAGCAGAAACACGACTAGGAGAAGAACTGGAAAACCATGCCAAAAACACAGTCAAAGAAGCCTCAAGCTCCACCGAGATCAGATGCGAAATAGGTCGTGGGCAGAAACAAAGACGCGTGCAGACAAAGATGCCCTCGAAAAAACGATGTGGGGGAGAGAAGAATAGGTCACGATTATTCAAAAACGATTTCAGGTCGTGGGCAAAGCATTTAGACGCAATTTTTATCAAAAATGAAGTCATGCCAACTTAAAAAAAAATCACGTCCTAAAAAAAACGAAAATGTTTTTAAAGATTTTAAAAAATCACTTTCCCTCCAATCGAACAGGCTCTGATACCGTATTAACAAGTGCAATGGTAAAAAATTAATTGATGTTATTTACATTAGAGACGAAGTCTCTTTATAATGTACAAAGAATACAAAGAATAAAAAGAAACTGCAGAAACGATCTTATCAACGATAATATACAACATTGAGCATTAATAAAATAAATACAAAATATTATTTTAATAATTTTAACCACACTGTTTGTTGCAGTCCTCAATGCTATTCTGACTCAACAAGATTACATTTGCCAAACTTTTCTCCATTGTTTTTCAAGGGCCTATCAAACTCTGTATGAATACAACTTCTTAAGTTTTGCACGGGAAGCAGTACCTTACTAATGATGCTCTTACATAAGAATATTGTTTTTAGGTTTTTGTTAGATTTATACAGAAAAAAAAAGATATTATTATTTATATTAACGTCCAATGTCCATAGATGATGAGAGTAGGTCGATGGGACTTAGACAAGCTATATATATATATATATAGCATGGGGCAGCGAAAGCAAGCTTTAAGAAAGGCTATATGCCAAAACATAAAACTGCAAATACTAAAAGAACCTAACTACCAAGAGGGTGAGTAGAAATTCTGATGTCATGCATTTCAAACATTTTAAATAGTAATGGGAAAGTAAGAGTCATTGCCAAAGAACTTAGGGTTGATGAAGGCCATGTCTAGGGGTGAGGTCTGTGATGCCGAGTCATTCAGTTATCCCTGATGAACGTGTATTGGATCTAGCTTGGGTCCTGGTAGGGCACATATTGGGTTTGGCTATTTGGCTAGTGAATGTTTGAGTTGTTCCTTGGTCAAATGGCCCTCCCTAGGGATGCTTTGAGGTAAAACTTGGGATGACCTTGAAAAAACAGGGAATTTAAAGAACTGATTAAATAAACAGATTTCTTATTAAAAACCAGACAAAAGTTAAAAAAAAAAAAAAACTAACTTATACCAGATAACCCTAAAAGTGCATTTCTTAAAGAATTTGGATCTTGGTTAAAATTGGTAAAATTATGAAAAGGGCATGTGCCATGATAGTTCTTATATTAGTTATTAAAAAAGTAGAGGAAATTGGCAAATTGCAATTTATCTTTTTCATAGTTCCAATGTGGTTAAGGTGTTTTTCATAGTTCCACAGAGTTTGGGAATTAGGGCATAGTTTTTTTTTTCTAAAATTCAGGGATGATGGGGAAGGGGACGGTGGCACAAATATAATATAGTACTTGAAAAAATAGTTATAAAAAATGTAAAGAAATTGTAATTTATTTTTTATGTGACGTTAAATTGTATACATATTGCATTTAAAATTTCAAAAATGAATATATTGTTATATGCAATATCATGATTACAATGGGCCAATGCCTTAGTGATCTAATCATTTTCCCCAAAAGCCATGGTAAACTCCTCGTCACTAGAATTACCGAACCTATCTAGCTAAAGCTCTTACAAATGGACACCAACCAACCTTGCTTTTGCAACCTACGCCTCATCAATTTGTACATACATCTTTGGGTCTACCTCCCATTATGTTGCTGGACTATCATTCTACACAAGCATTGTGCAGTCCATGAGACGCAATGCAATATATACAACCACAAGATTCTTTGCTCATCCTCATCTTGATGATGGGTCATGGAGTGTTATCCAAAACATTGATGTTGAAAAGTTATTGCAAAGTTACATCTAGAAGCACTCCTGACAACAAGCTTTGTTTCTCTCCTAGAGGTAAGCATCTTCCTTTTCATAGCCTGGATGGAGCTCTATGTAGATCAGTTTCTCTCAATGATAGACAAACTACAAACTTGTGATAAGAGGCAAATGATTAGTGTAGTTAAGGCCCATGCAA
This sequence comes from Sequoia sempervirens, assembly GCA_007258455.2. Taxonomy (NCBI): domain Eukaryota; kingdom Viridiplantae; phylum Streptophyta; class Pinopsida; order Cupressales; family Cupressaceae; genus Sequoia; species Sequoia sempervirens. The sequence continues at coordinate 250,849 of VDFB02095310.1, read as the reverse complement.
ATGTCACCATAGTAACGGCTCCTCTTGTGCCATAGTCTGTAATGTCCCCTTCACACTAGCCACCCCTGATAATTATTTAGCCTTATTTATTCCCGAAGGCTAAATGGATAAATAAGGGAATATTGATTAAATTAATTATTTATAAAGTTATCTCAATATTGCAAATTATAAGGTAGCTTTCTATCTGATTAATTTAATATAAGTGACTAAAATAAATATTATATCAGAAAGTCACTTAAGTGAATAAAATAATATTTTATTCTAGAAGCTTCTTGAAGGTGAAAGTAAATTCTTTACAAGGAGTTGTATGCAAGCTATTGTGATCATGTCTTGAGTTATTCTACTTACATACCTGTTTGGTGAAGAGCTGCGTGCTTGCATTGCCCGAGGGTTTGAAGATTTTAGGGTGCCGGCTTCGGTTGTGCAATATCAATCCTAGCTGGATTGGAGTGAGGGATATTGCAGTCTCTCATATTGAGCAGAATTTTGGAGTCAATAATTTGTGGAGTTTTATTGCTGCATAACATTGGTGATTTTGTGAGCTTTTCCAAGCTATATTGTTGCCATTATTAAAGTTGACCTGCAAACTGAATTAATATTCAGATTTTTGCTCATAGAGGTTACTCCTTGCATCGATTTCTTGTGGGCATTGGATCGCTCCAGCTAGGGAGCCTAGGCGATGATGCTAGGAGGTATTTGGAGTGGTTTAAGGGCTGCCATGATTTTATATTGAAGGCTGCACATTAGAACAGGGGCAGCACCTTTAGGGGGTCGATTCATCATAAGGAAGGTTCCTTAATTGTTGACAAAGTCTTCTACAGACTGTCACTTCATCTACAGATCATATCAGCACCAAAATCATAGGTTCCTTTCATCATATTTGCATATTTTGCATTGTAAAAGTCTGAGTATAAATCGCAGCCTTCAGGGCATTTGCAAGATTATATTTGTAATGAAAAATCAGTCACTTTCTTGAGCATTGTAATCAGATTTTCAAATATTGTAGTCAGTCCGTTGCGTATCAGTATTTCAGATTTAAGGGTTGCATGCAAACTGTTTATCCAAATGTCCAATTAGCTGTAGTTGTCATTTTCAGTCATCTTCATCATTGAAAAGTCAGAAAATACAATACGTTGCACTTCCATTCGCATTTCAGTCAGTTGCATTCTTGCATTTGAGTTATTTAAATTCTTATGTTTCTCATATACTTCAAAACACAAAAATAAAACGTCAAACAGCAGTGAAAGAGCTTGCACGCCAAGTGTTTGTCAAAATTCTAGTACCTTCAAATTCAGAAAATTATAATCAGATTTGGCAAGGCTCTTTACAGTGGTATCAAAGCTATTGTTCCTGCCAGCCTGTAGGGGTACATGAGTGATAGAGAAAAGAGGTATGTGGCAAGAGAAGAAAAGAAGAAAGAGTAGTACTAAGATAAAGAAGTCAAGAAGCATTGGCAGCCACAAGTTCCAGAAGGGAAAACAATTCCAGACATATTGGGAGTACATTCAGAGGTTGAAATAGAATCAGCTAGTACAATGGGTGATATAGGGGGCAGCAGCCCTAACCAGGGAGAACAAAGAAGAGAGGAGTTATCAGGAGAAGCACTCATGAAAGCACATCTAGAAGAGCAGAGAGCAACAAATCAACAACAAACACAAATGACGAATATTTTGATGAGAAATGTGCTCAATAATAATAACAATATGAATGGGGGAAACAATGGACATGGAGACAACTTAGTCAATAACAGGGTTCTTAATCAATGAGCCACACAAACAGGGTCAAGACCCATGATGCCTGTCTTCCCAGCCAGAGAAGAGCCACAAGAGGATAACGAAATTACATTGCTCGAGCTGCAGGAGCAACTTAGACAGGATTGGCTTGATGTTGGTCCAGGTTTCCAGCATTGCATGTCTCTTCGAGACTACATAGATTTAAGAATGAGACACAGACTAGGCAGAGGCAACAGAGAGCAGTGCAATGACCTCAAAAGGAAAGTAGGAAAATTGAGTTTGCCATACTTTGATGGATCAGGAAAGACATCAACATGAGCTTAGGTGCAAAAAGTTGACACTTATTTTCAGCTTAATCCTATGCTTGAGGATGAAGCAATCAAATATGCTACCATACATTTGGATGGAGTTGCACATGAGTGGTGGCATCATGGTTTGGTTACGATGGGCCATGATCTAATCACTTCCTATGCAAAATTCATTGAATGGTTGATTAAGAGATTTGATGTTAAGGATCCTGAACTCAATTTCAAGGAGTTAGCTTAGCTCAAGTAGTGGGGGTCATTAGACATTTACATTGCTGATTTTCAGTGGTTGGCTGTTCTAGTAATCGATATATCGGAGAGGAGGTTACTGGTCCTATTCATGGATGGTTTAATGGATCCCTTTAGAGTATGGGTTAAAGCTCTCAACCCTACCTCATTACAGGAGGCAATCAAGAAAGCTAGAGACATGGATTCTAGCAATCAAAAGATCAAGTACCCAAGCAACCAGAAGAACAAATACCCACCTCACTGTTCTTCCTCACATAAAGACAAGGGCAAGAAACCCGCTTAGAAGGAATGGCCAAAGAGGAGCAAACAAGAGGAAGAGGACTGTGAGGAGTGTAGGAGAAAACATATATGTTATCACTGCAGAGAGCATTGGGAGCATGGATGTCGTTGCCTTGGTAAAGGCAAGGTTCACTTCATTGAGGTTATATCAAAGAATGAAGACGGTGATGATGAGAGGCAGCCACAAAATGATGAGATTAGCAGCTCAGATGAGGAGCAACCCTAGGATGAGGGCAAGAGTAGCATTGTTGCTACCCTATTAGGTACACCGAGATTCAACTCCTTCAGAGTCGGGATCTTTACAGGGACAACACATCACAGTTTTGATTGATGGTGGGGCTACCCACAATTTCATTGATGCAGCCCTAGTGGCAAAGCAGGGGTTGCTAGCAGAGGATTTTGGGGGGTTCAATGTGATGGTGGCAGCTGGTTATAACATGTCATGCACCAGGAGGATTCAATAGTTGCCTATCACATTGGGCAATTACACAGTCACTGATGATTTCTATGTGGTGGACTTAGGTGACACAAACACTATCCTTGGTATTCAGTGGCTCCATTCATTGGGGAAATACTCACAAAACTTTTAGACTATGGAGCTCAAATTCAGAGCAGCAGATGGTAGGAGGGTTGTGCTTAGAGGCATGACTATTGGGCCACCAAAGGTTGTGTCAGCTAAACGTATAGAGAGCATTTTTAGACATGGTGACATAGCATGGGTAGCTGAGTGCTTGATCACAAGCAAGGAGACCCCTGATTCAGATCAGCCATATCACATTGACATTCAGGAGCTCTTGGGGAAGCATGATAAGGTTTTTGGAGAGATACCACTAGGGAGGCCAAAAGATAGAGGTTTTGAGCATACCATTGAGTTGGAGGAGGGGGCCAAACCAGTTATCACCACCCCCTATCATCATCCTAAGAAATTTAAGGATGAGATCGAGAAAACAATCAAGGAATTGCTTGAGATGGGACATGTCAGACCAAGCTCTAGTCCTTTTGCTTCTTATGTGGTTCTGGTGAAGAAGGATGGGACAATGTGGATGTGTATTGCCTACAAAGTTCTCAATAAGAAAAGCATCAAAAACAGGTACCCGATACCCAAGATTGATGAGCTCTTGGATGACTTACATGGTGTAGTTTATTTCTCCAAGATAGATCTCCGTTCAGGGTACCACCAGATTAGGGTTTGAGAGCAGGACATTCATAAGACCACATTCGGATGTCATTATGGGCATTATGAGTTTCTGGTGATGCCATTTGGATTGACGAATGCACGTGCTACATTCCAGTCATGTATGAATCACATTTTCAATAAGCAATTGTGTAAGTTCCTCTTGGTGTTCTTTGATGACTTGCTCATATATAGCAAGATTTGGGGTGAGCATTTGACATAGCTTGATGAGATATTGACTATCATGGGGGAGTAGTCACTTTATGCTAAGGCCTTGAAGTGTGAGTTTTGTCTTAGAGAGATTTTTTATTTGGGACATGTGATTAGTGCACAGGGGGTCCAGGTCCATCAGGAGAAGATTCAGGCAATATTAGATTGGCCAACTCCTAGGTTATTGACGGAGCTGCGAGGATTCTTTGGGCTTTGCAGCTATTACAAGCACTTTGTTAGAGGCTTTTCACAATTGGGGGCACCTTTGACAAATCTCACTAAGAAGGGTGCATTCAGTTGGTCAGATGTGGCACAAAGAGCTTTTGACAAGCTCAAGGAGGTGATGATCAGTTGTCCAGTCCTAGCACTTCCAGACTTTACCAAGCCTTTTGTTCTTGAATGTATTACACAGGTAATTGGTAAATAATTGATGATATTAACAGGAGCAATGTGCTCAATAAATACTATACAGGATTTACAAAGAACCGGAAGGATAAGATCGGAGACGATCTTATCTTCAGGAAAAGCAGGAAGTTTCTAAAAGAAACTTCAGATAAGATCTCGGACAACAAAGACGATCTTATCAGGATATTTTACAATATTTTACAATATTTTACAATATTGAGCATTAATAAATAATAAACATTATTTTAATACCCTCCCTTAATGCTCAATCTATCTACTACACCAAGATGCCCCTTGAATTTTACAAACTTATCTGTACTGAGCGACTTGGTGAGAATGTCTGCTGTCTGATCCTCTGTCGGAACATACAACAACTGAACTGATCCGTCTTCAACCAGCTTCCGAATGAAATGACAATGAGTTTCCACATGCTTGGTTTGCTCATGGAAGACCGGATTCTTGGCAAGTTTGAGAACTCCCTGATTATCATAGAACAAGGGAGTCGGACCTGCTTGAGATATTTGCATATCTGCAAGCATCCGGCGAAGCCAAACTGCCTCACATGTTGCTTTCTTGCTCCCCGATACTCTCTGCTTAAATGGGGAGAGCCCTTTTCTTGCTTCTTACTAGTCCATGTAGTACTTTTGGCGGATCCCAAACTGAACACATACCCAGATGTTGATTTCTTGTCATCAACTGAACCTGCCCAATCTGAATCTGTGAACCCACTGAGTTTAGGATCGTGACTTCGAGTGTACAAGAGTCCAAAATCAGGAGTGCCCTTCACATAACGCAGCACACGCTTCGCTGCTACCCAATGATCAGCCTTGGGGGCTGTCATGAAGCATGATATGTAGCTCACTGCAAAACTCAAATCAGGTCTAGTAGCAGCAAGATAGATGAGGCTGCCTACTAGTTGCTTGAACAATGTTTCATCTACCGCGAATTGAATCGGACTTAGTACGACAATTTAAGCCCTTTTTTCCATAGGTGTAGGCCGGGTTGCAATCCACCATTCGGAACTCTATCAGAAGGACTTAGACACTGGTGCAGGAGATGAAAATCTGCTCTGTCGCGAAACCTCAACACCTAAACAATAATGCAGGAGGCCCAAGTTTGTCATGTCAAAAGTTTTGCACAAGTCCTGTTTGATCTCAGTGATCAAATGTGCCGAACTACCAGTAATGATCAAGTCATCCACATAGACAACAACAAGCAGAATCTCATTACCAATATTCTTGACATACAGGTTCGAGTCAGATGGACTCCTCTGAAAGCCATGATCTGTGAGGTACGTGTCAATCTTAATGTACCAAGCTGAGGGCTACGATTCCCGGGCCATGAGTCTTTGATATCTGCGCATACGTTTCTTGACCGGCCTTTGAAACTGGAGAGGGCTGCGTCGTATGCTTCCTCAACTCGCGGACCCAGGAAAGCCTCTTCACATCATCGGATGAACCTTCAGGCAAGAATTGAGCTGCTAAAGGCAGCGGCTGGTAGTATCATTACTCGACAAAGGTCTCCTCACTGAATTAATGCCTTCTTCTGGCCAGGAATTGGAGTGCAACCCGGAGGGCTTTGTACTTGTCAAGGGTTAAGTCAGCTTTGTACTTCACCTTGTACACCCGACTGCGGCTAATGGGCTTCTTCACTGAGGAAGATTGGAAAGGACAAAGTGTAGTTCTTGAAGACTGCAGTGATACGGTTCGCCTTCCGCAATTATCCCTTTTGCCTCTGAGATATGTCGAGGGCTCATAAATACTTGTGGATGTTGGCCAGCAGAGAGCAAAATTCTTTGTAGGCTAACTTTGTTTGCTCTTGTTTCGCGGATGATCTACCCTCAATGGGCTCATCGGCCACGAAGATCATGATAGTCTTAGCCCACCATTTAAGGAGTAGAGGTGCCAACATCCGGATGCAACGGGGAATTTGGATAAAGGCGTGGAGAGTACAGAACGGAGTTGGCGAGGAGATTATCATCACGGAGAAGCTTCAGGTTAGATCCATCAAAGACTAGGTCTTCGTCATCCCTCCTCAGTGGAACCTAGCGGAGTTGGACACCCATGCTCGAGAGGACTGTAGAGTGATCCTCGAGAATCTTTGAGCGAGGTGAAGAAGAAATTGAAATGGACCTCGTTCCTCATCAAAGACAACATCTCGACTGAAGATAATACGATCAGTGTCTATATCAATTAGCCTATATGCCTTGTGGTTGTCACTGTACCCTGTGAACATGAGTTTTTGGCTCTTGTAGTCCAGCTTAGTGCGCTTGGCCTCTGGAATCCAAACATACACAAGAGAGCCAAAAACTTTCAAATGACTGATCCTAGGTTTGCGACCAGACCAAACTTCCTCAGGAGTCTTCCCTTTAACAGCATGAGTGGGTGACCTATCAAGGAGATAGATTGATGTATTGACTGCTTCTGCCCAAAACTTGGTAGGAACCTCTGTGTTGCAGCATGGAAGCGAGCCATCTCAACAATGCGATGCGATTGCGGCGGCTCTACAACACCCGTTTTCTTGAGGATTGTAGGGTGTGGTTAGCGGCGTTTTATCCCATGAGTATCCGCGAAGTTGGAGAATGCACAAACGAGAATTCCCCATTATCTAACTACAGGTTATAATACAAGAGGCGGACTCTTTTTCAACCAAGGCCTTAAACTTCTGAAATACATTAAAAACTTTTGATTTTTGCTTAAGAAAGTACACCCATATTTTCCTACTATAATCATCAACAAAGAGAAGAAAGTACTTGCAACCAGTTACAGAAGAAGTAGACATAGGCCCACAAATATCAGCATGAACTAATTGAAGTACCTTAGAAGCGCGCCAAGAGTCGCCATCCTTGAATGGTGTGCGATGCTGCTTTTCCCGCTTGACAAGCACCACATCGCATGCGATCTTTGAGTCGAAATGTAGGGTAAGCCATCGACAAGTCCCTCCCAGAGCAAAATTTGAGAGATAGTGCAGTTCAAGTGCCCGTACGCTGGTGCCAAAAGGTGACGGCTGAATTTACTGGCTGCCAAGGCTAACTCTGGAGAATCACCAGTGTCCACAAGCCTGTAAAGGCCATGATCCTCTATCCCAACGGCCACCGTTGTGCGAGTTTCTCGATCAACAATCGAACATCTATGTGAGCTGAATACCACATCCATCTGGGGAGAATGCCGCATTATCTGACTGCTGAGAGAAGATTGAGCTCGATATCAGGTACATAATACACGTTGAGGAATATGAGATCCCTTTCGCAGACTGAACCTAAAGCAGTGCTGGCCGCAAGTGTATTCCTCACCTCCTCCAAATCACTGAGTCAGTGCAAGGGAAAAGTCACGTGAACCAATCCACGCCTATGTGAAAATGACGCGAGGCACCATAATCTATGTACCAAGCGGAGGATTTGACATGGTCTCACGGGCCTTTTTGCCATGAGTGCATAAAAGGCAGATTCCTTCTGCTCAGAGTGCTCGGCGACATTCGCTTTCTGCTGAAACCCTCCCTGCTTCTTTTGCTCAGAAGCCAAACGAGCACGGCAATCCTTCTTGATGTGGCCAAATTTATGACAGTAGTTACACTGAACATTTTTCTTCTTCAGACTGGTCTGACTGGAGCCTTTCTGCTGTGAAGGCTGACCTTTTCCTTGATGCTTCGGATGGATTTTAGCTGCAAAAGCCTGCTCCGTGGAGGATGATGATTCACTGCTACCGAACTGTTGTCTCCAGCGATCCTGCTGCAATAGGATAGTGCACAGATTTGGAAACTTAAGATCAACATTAGCAGACGTAATGTTGAGAGTCTCTATGAAGTGTTCATAGGACTTCGGTAGACTCTTCAGGGTGATCACGACCATGTCTTCCTCCTCATTTTCTGACCAATCGCCTCCAACTGATCTCTGATCTCCTGGATTTTATTCAGGTGCGCTTGCAGAGTTGTCTTCTCATCCATCAAGATAGAAAACAACATATTCTTCAAGAAAAACGCACGACTCTTGTCGGAAGTTTCATGCAAACCCTTCAAGTGATCCCAGATCTCCGTAGTTGATTTGCCAAGTGGAATCTGAGGGAGCTGATCATCAGTAACGGAAAGCTTAATAAGCATTACCGCTTCACGATTCTGCTCATCAAACTTCTCCTGATCCTTACCCGCTGCTTTGGGACGAGTAGCTTTGCCAAGGATCATCTGATCAAGGCAACGGTATTCAAAAATTGTTAACATCCGCTGCTTCCAGGTGTTGTAATTTTTGCCATTAAATCTCTGACTGCCCTCCAACATTAAATTACTTAAACTGACCATCTTCACGCTTTTCGAGGCACGAAAAACGAGGTACTTAGAAGACGCTGATGCACGAAACTCGAGGCACAAATTCCAATGCAAAAAACAAAGGCAGATTCAGGTACAGACTGCAGAAAGTACAGTGTACGGATGTCACAAGATTCGAGGCACGGAAAACGATGCACCCAGAAAATTCGGAGACCAACCCAGTTGAGCTCTCTATAAACCCAACAGGAATTTGTAATCGAAAAAATTTTCTGACTTGAAGTAGATGGCCAAAACCCTGGCCGAAGTTTGCAGGATGCCCTAGGCGGCCATGAAAGCTCCAAAATTTGCAGAAAATTTTCTGAAAAAACAACACAGCCACCAGAAAGGGAACAAAGATCGCGGATTTTGTAGAGCAAATCACGAACTGAGAAATCACGAGCTCAGACAAATCAACCCATCAAATCCGTCGTCACCTAGAAGAACACCAGACAAAGAACTTATTTCGAGAAAATGCGTGTATAAATCAGGCAAAAACGCGAGCCAGAAGTTGTCACTGAAAATCGCGACCAAGATGCAGATTCAAAACACGATCAGAAGATAAGAGAACATATCTTGAAGACATCGCAGGTTGTAGAGAGCGCCACGAAATAGGAAAACACGAGCTCAAACAATCTCGTCGAAATGAGGACAAGACACGTCAGGAGGACACGAATCCGATCAGAGCAGGGACAAATACAAGAAACGCTGAAATCATGGCCAAGAGCAAGCAAAAAATTGTAAGTTAAAATCCGTATTTAAAAAAAAAAAAAAAGAAACGCGATTTTCAGAACACGACCCACGAAATTTTAAGCTTGCAATTCTCAGTTAGAAAATATTCACGAAAAATCGTGAATCTAAACCCTCGATGTCTTTTCTGAAAGAGTCACGAAGAAAGTTCGAATTTTTTTTTCAAAATTCAGCTCACAAAAAATCTTCGAATTTTCACAGAAGATTTTATTAAATTTTTAATTCAATAATCTGAAAAAAACCTTTTACAAGATTTTTATGAATTAAAAATTCAATATTGAGCAATCTGGCTCTGATACCATATTACACAGGTAATTGGTAAATAATTGATGATATTAACAGGAGCAATGTGCTCAATAAATACTATACAGTATTTACAAAGAACCGGAAGGATAAGATCGGAGACGATCTTATCTTCAGGAAAAGCAGGAAGTTTCTAAAAGAAACTTCAGATAAGATCTCAGACAACAAAGACGATCTTATCAGGATATTTTACAATATTGAACATTAATAAATAATAAACATTATTTTAATAGAATGTGATGCTTTGAGTGAAGGTATTGGAGTAGTCTTGATGCAAAATCGACACCCCATTGCATTTGAGAGCCGCAAGTTGAGGGGACCCGAGAAACTTTACTCCATATATGATAAGGAGATGCTCGCCATCATGCATGCATTGGTGAAGTTCAGGCAATACTTGGTTGGAGGGAAATTTGTGGTAAGGACCAACCACAATAGTCTCAAGTATTTCTTGGACCAGAAAGACTTGAATGAGAGGTAGCAGAAATGGGTCAGTAAGATATAGGCCTATGATTTCGATATAGAGTATGTGAAAGGGAAGAAGAATGTTGTTGCTGATGCCCTTTCCAGGAGACCGACCACTTGTTCACTTTCAAAGATTTCCGCTAATCGGAAGTCTTTCTTGCTAGTTGAATACTCCAAGAATAAATTTGCTTACGAGGTGATGGATGGACTAGTACAGGATGACAGGTACCGAGTGGTGGATGTGTGGTGTCCCCATCACACAGGAATATATAAGATAAGTATATGTTCAATATATTTATATTTTAATATCGTTCTAATGTTATATACACTTAGATATAGTAATCATCTTTATTCCATTCAAAATATTTTCTATATTTTAACTAACTCATTTGTTATAGGGATAAACCCAACAAGATCAACTAAACCACAAAGTATGAGCACAAATAAGGCTTAGACAGAGTTAAACAAAGATATTAATGTAACAAATCGCCCCTGAACGGACGGGTCTCCAATGCAATGGTTGCGTCCACTAGCTTCGATGCATATTTAGGCACTCACGAGCAAGCAAGGGAGACATATAGAGAAAGAACCGAAAAGAGATAAAGGCACAAAAAAATCGACGCCATCCAAAGAAAGAGAAGCATGCAAGTCTAGGTACTAAGGAGGACACGGATACAAAGTGAAGAAGAGGAGACTTACCCAACATATCGACATCATATACATTCAAAAGGACGAGGATAACCGAACCAGACTTGGCAAACAGTCCAGCAGGCATGCACAAGCTGAAGGAATAAATTGACAGTGATATTACGTCTTTCCCCTAGTTATCTCTGACACACGGTTAAGGGTGGGGAACGAATTGGGATTGACAAGTCTAGGTTCTCCTGCTACAGGATTTGAAGATAAATTTATATAATATTTATTAGTTGTGCTTGTTATTAGGCACAATTACATTATTCTAAATCAATAGACTTAGATCCTCTAATCAAATTAATCAACTTTCAAATCATTGATTGACTAGCGTGGCTACTTGTCTGTTGCATTTGGAGTAAGTTCTTCACTTGGATTTAGCAGGGCTTTTGATAGTGGTATCAGAGTATTGGTCTTGCCAACTTGTTGGAGAAAAATAATGCAAACCTACCACAGAAAGGGAACCATGGTCGATCAGCTGGCTCAAGAACTTAAAAACTGCATGGAGCAAACCAATGAGAAATTAGAGAAGACTAATCAACTAATTCTCTAGACTCTTCAAAACTTGAATAGCCACAACACTTAGGAAAGAACCAATCCAAGGAAAGAAATGCAATCAAACCATTTAGAAAATGAACATTCAACACAAAGTTCCTCACTAAGACCAACCCTGCCTCCTTTCCTTCCAAGTGAAAATGTCATAGAAGAAATAGAAGAGCCAAATTCATATAGTGTAGAAGACATTGTGCTTATGTATGCCGAGTTAGACCTTCCAATTCAGAAGCTTGTACCTTTCAAGGAATATTATGAAGTCGAAACCCAAGCCAACATAAGTAGGAGGAAGAATTAGGCTAGCAAAGACCTATTGTGACCTAATCACACATCGCCCCATTGCAAATGGGGACCCCCCTCTTTAGTCTTGTCTAGTGTCTTAGTGTTAGAGTTGGTTCTAGCATTAGCTTCACTTTCTTTGAGTCTCCCTCGAGGCAGAGGTGGGTTGACACTTTCGAGGTCTGGGTTTGAGTTGAAATTTGTCATGATTTGGGATAGTTGAGTAGGTCAAGTTAGTGCTCGAGGGGTCAAATGAAGTTTTTGATGCCACAGGAGTGTTCAAAAGGGTTGTTGGAGTAAAATGGACTATTCTTTGGGTGAATTCAGACAACCTTGCTTTTTCAGGAAAATCTGCTTTTTTCCTTTTTGGAAAGTTCCATTTTTGGCATTTTGGGACCAATCGGGGGTTTACTATTTTTAGAAATATTGTTTTTTGCTTTTTTTTTCCTATTTTTAGTAATTTCTATTTTTAGGAAGTGCCAAGGTTAGGGTTTCGAAAGTGTCAAAGCAGAAAACCTATAAAGTCCGCCTCATCAAGTAGAAATCTTCTTGAAGCCATGAAGTTCGCCCATGGTGAAAATTCAGTTGAATTCTTGAGAAATCTAGTTGAAGTTCGCCCATCTCCAAGAGTAAAAAATCCAGTTTAATGAAGTAAAAATTCTAGTTGGGCGAATATGTCTAAGTCAAAGAGGAATCCAATTTGAAGTGGATAAAATTGCCTAAGGAAAATGAGTAAAATCCAGTTGAAACCTCAAGAAATCCATGTTGAAGTTCTCAAGAAATCCAAAGATACCCCCTAAGGTGAGAAATTCACTTGAAATGATAGGAAATCTAGGTGGGGGGCATATTTCCCAAGAGGAGGTCCACAAAATTGCCTAAGGCATGAAGTTTACTTGGGAGAGGGATAAAGAATCTAGTTCAAAATCAAAAAATTCCACATGGGGGTCGACTTTCTTCTAGCAAGTTAAAACAAAGTTAACTCAAGTCTTTTTTGGAAACTTCACAAGCAAGCCCAAAGGAGAAATAAAACAAAGAAGGCACCCAAGAAAAAAATTAGAAAGAGGGAGCTTTCTTCCTCTTTTTCTAAATAAATCATCCAATTATGAGATGGTTTCTTAAGGAAAGATTTTTGCCTATAAAGAGAGGCGCTTGAAGTGTTTTTTTAATTCAATGCAAGTCTCAAATTCTTCTCAAGAAGCCGCAGCATAGCATAGGCGCCTCCCTTGATTTTGCAGCTTTATCCATGAGTTGCAAAGTTAATCAATTCGAGTAGAAGAAGTGAAATACATTCACAAATTGTAGGTTTTAGTCAAGAACTTCAAGCTTCTATAGGTTCACAAGCTGCGAGTAGACCTGCAGATAAATTCCAGCTTCAGACCCACAAATTCTAGTAAAAAAATAAATTTCTTTGAATATTCTTGAAGGGACAAGGGTTGTGTTGTGACCTAATTCACACATCGCCCCATTGCAAATGGGGACCCTAGCAGTTTTCCTTTTAGGGTTTTGCCGTTATGCATCTCGGTTTCGTCTGGTCTTTGTTTGGGGTTTTAGAGTTTGAGTTTTTGAATGGTCACCCGAGTCAAGTGAAGAATTTGAGCCTGAATCATTGTGCAAACATCACCATAGTACTTAGAGGGCCCGAGAGATGAAGATCGACTGTCCTTTTAGTCAATTCTGACATCTCCTACCTTTTTGGGGTCCCCACCTTAGACCTCCTATTTTTTAGGGACTTCATTTTTGGCACTTTTGGCCCAAGTTAGACTTCCTATTTTTTAGGGGCTATTTTTAGAAAGTTGCTATTTTGGGAAAAGTTTCTATTTTTGGCGGGGTTCCTATATTTAGAATGTGCCCGAATTTCAAAAATCCACTCAGAAGTTCCAAAAAACCAAGGAAAATCACAGAAAATCAGTTTGAAAAATTCATGAAATCCATGATGAGAATCTGAAAATCAATGAAATCTAGAAAAAATTAGTCAAAAATCACAGAAAAATGTTGAAAATCTGGAAAAAAATCTGAGAAAAGACTGAAAATCATGGTGAATTTGCCTAAGTATGGAGGTAGGAATTCATGGAGGCATGGAAGATAGGCTGAAAGTCTAACCAGCAGGGAAAATGGAGAGTAAAACTAATGGCAAGAGCTTCAGCCAAATCCGCCATGGAGAAGAAACAATGGCAAGACATGAGACAAAGTCCGCCCTTGGAAGAAAGTTGAGATGGCATGGACTAAGGCAAAGTCCGCCCTGCAATGGCATGACAATGGATAAAGTTCGCCCTTGAATGAAAGTTGGAATGGCTTGGCAAGAGATGAAGTCCGCCCAGCATATGAGAAGATGGCTTAAACATGAGGGAAGTCCGCCTTGCCATGGCATGAAGAAGTGCCAAGTCCACCCAGCAAAGCAACATGCAATGGCACAAGTAGAGATGAAGTCCGCCCTTGGAAGAAGACATGGCATGAATAAAGGTAAAGTCCGCCCCAAGCTATATGGCATGGACTAAATCAAAGTCCGCCCAGCATATGTGATGGCACAAGGTTAGGCAAAGTCCGCCCTCAGCAATTTGAAATGGCTTGAAGTGAAGCAAAGTCCGCCCCATGTAGAGTGGAAAGAAATGAAGGTAAGTCCGCCTAGCACAAACAAGGCATGGCACAAACATGAACAAAGTCCGCCCTTAGCAATATGATAGCACAAAAGAAAGTAAAGTCCGTCATATGGAGAAGTGAAGTGGCTTGAGCATAGGCTAAGTAAGAATTGAATGGCAATACCATAAGCTAAGTCCGCCTTTGATAAAATGCATGGTTTGACAATGAATGAAGTCCACCATACCAAGAAGTAAGAAAAAATCAAAATTTTGCCTAAGTTTGGACATTGGAATATTAAATGATATGCTTGGCCCCTTGAGAAATTCGCCACACTTAGAGAAATAAATAATTTTTTTTCCTAAGTCTAGCATTAATATGCTTAAAAAATCACCTGAGACTTAGGAAGTTTAAAAAATTATGGCAAAATAAAATGGAAGAAAGAAAATTTGCCTAAGGCAAAGTCAAGAAAAATTTAAGTGAAAATCAAATTTGCCTTAGACAAAAATAAAAGGCCATAATTAAAATAAAAGGGGTTGAAAATGACACATGAAAATAATTATTTTAATTATTTTATTTTTTATTTTCAACACCCAAAGAGATAAAATTTGAATTTTTTCTCTAAGACTCAAAATTGGAAAAAGACAAAAAGAGCTTCACTGAACTGGCGCCTAACTTAGAAACTTTTCCGGAGACTGTCGTTGAAGATAAAATTTGCCATTCAGAAGCTGAGTGCAAGCCAAGTTCAGACTTGATTTAATGGAAACAATTGAATTTTGCTAAATAGGTCGAACTTCTCATCTTTATAATTGAATTTGCTTCTCATTTTTCAATCATTCAATTTTCGAAAGAGAAGTTGTGAGAAGAAATATTGGCTAAGGCAAGAAAGTTGAGAAAGTCTGAAGCAAAGTGAAGGAAGCAAATTCATCTCAGCCAACATTGTGATCGTGATCATTTCATTTTTTCCAGAGAACCAGGCAGATTCATTTTCTTTACTTCATTTTGGCACGAGAAACTTCGTGAATTCTTTCATTTCCAGCATACTCTTTCACGAAGTTTGATTTGCCAATTAGCTGGAATGTTTTCCAGGTGATTTAAATTTTAAATTTTAATATTCTCTTTGTACCTTTTGCAGATTTATTTTCGAGAGAATAAAAATGAAGTTCGCAAGTAAAGGTGCACAACCGCAGTCAAAGATCAAATCCAAATGGGAGAACATTGTGGACACCGACCTCGGCCATGTTGATTTCGATGATTTCAAGAAAAGAATGTATGAAAGTGATGGATGTTTGCCTACGCCAATTGCAAGAAGGATGATGCGCAACGGTATTGTTCATGCAGCTGGATTTCTGCTAGCAAAAGAATACCCAGAGCTCATGGTGGAGTGTGCATTGCATTATAATGCACAGGAAAGACATATAGAAGCACCTGATGGAAGAGTACTGGCATATTTGACCGAGCCAGCAATACAAGAAACATTTGGAATTCCAGCTTACAACCGGACATCTTATCGAACCAAAGATGATGCACTTAAACTTTACGAAGATCAACAAGACCTTTGTGCATCAAATATAAACAAGTCCTAGTTGCTGAAGCCCAGACCTACTGCTAAAAAGATGCCGAAGAAGTTGGCCAGAACAGATTTTAAAGAAGAATATGGAGATATTGTCTTGCTGCTGAATAGAATGGTAGGCGATCCTCAGGGTGCGCCTTTTGAAACCTGGATGTATTATTTCATTGATGAAATAACTTCTGGGGTTAATTTGTTTAACTAGTCTAGAATGATCAGTGATAGCCTCCACGAGCAGTTGGTCAACCTGGAGAGAACCAAGACCTTACATATGAGTTCTTATGTCGTATATCTGCTTGCAAGGACCTACAAATATGCTGGCCTGATTTGCAAAGATGTAGTCGGCAACGGCGAACGAGAGTTCAAGTCCTATGATTGCTATCCGCAGTTGTAGCTGAAGGAGAAGTCACACTTTAGACAAGCACATGACGCCTTTCTTATGTATATCACTCGACTTCTCCAAGGCGGAGCACATCAGAGACTCACCCGTGATGCCAAGAGTCTGATTAGCAGATATGGATCTTGGTTCATCCAGTTTCCCAAATTTACTTACATCAGGATTCAAAGGTCGCCCATACAGACTACCCATTTATCCTACCAACAAAATGGTTTTGCTGGAAGTTCTAAGGCAATTGGAGACATATCAGAATATCCAAAGGCCAAAGCAGAAAGCAACTGTTACTTTTCCACTCTTCATCTGCAATATGGAAGAATCATGTCCATCGGTGCAAGTGGCAGAGAGTGCTCGATTAGAGATGCAAAGATGCCCATTCATATCCTACAAGCCCAGAAATGACTTCGATCCAGTCCATCACATTGGAACCGTGGACAGAGAGAAATACAGACACAGAATAGACTTAGAAGATTTTTGGGCCAATGTAGCTGATGAATATGATGTGAGGAAAAGACTGTGGTCAAGATTGTTGCTGAATATGATAAGGACGACAAAACTCTTCCGAGTACCTGATCAGCTAGATGATGATGGAGTATATGTGCAGTCGGGCTTCGATGAAAGGGAGCCACTTCCTCCTATCAAATGGTCTGAGCCTGAGCTGGGTGACCTGGCAACATTCATGCGGCCTGTATTCAAATATTCCCAATGGTGGATAGACTGGCAAGTACAAGTTTTATAGCGAAGGAATGTACAGTTCACATATGAATTGATGGGTGATAAGGAGTCTTGTTCCTCAAATGCCGGTGCATCTCATGGAGATGGACCAACGGATGCCGCCAACTTGAAAAAGAGAAAAGAGATTGATGACTCTGCAAAGCAGATCAAAAAGAAAACAGTAGATAAAGGACCCGCTCAAAAGAATGTAATGTCCCCTTCTCAAACCTGATCTTCACAGTGACCGTTGGCCTTTTTCTGGAAACCCGAAGGCTAGTCGGAAGGTAAAAATTAGGGTTTCCTAGTTTTGAGGATGTCTTTGCTCGGAATTGGTGGTTTTGATGGCGGATTCTTTCTGGGTTTTCAGAGAGCTTCGCAGGGGTATGTTCGTCTCGACTTTCTGAGCATTTCTAGGAATTTACTATTTTTAGTAAATTCTATTTTTGGCAGCTAACAGGTTTGTCTCAGGCAGTTGACTTTCCCTTTCAGTTGACTCAAGTGGCGTATTCAGTTTCGGGCTTCAGAATGCAGTTTTGGAGAAATGAGATTATTTCACTTAAAAATAACATTATATTTTAAATGTTATTTTATGACCTTGGCCTAGTCAAATAACTTAATGTTATTTTAAAAGGTGGACTTGAAGGGTGGCGCCATCATTGAGGGTATATTAAATTTATGTTGAAATTTATCAAAGTCCAATCTAGGCTTTAAGGAGGGCGCATTTATTTAAGTGAAATATTTAATGAAATCAAAATTAATGATGCTTGGGAAAGGACACCATTTTGTGGGATTAGGGTTTTGACTTTGGAAAAGGTGTTAGGGTTTCAAGGAAGGTCAACAAAAGCTTATAAAAGACAGCCTTGGGGTCTCATTTGGTTATCTTTGGTCTACTATACTGTTATGCTGTCGGATTGGCTCTGGAACTGCTTCGAGGAATGAAGGCCTCCTAGCTTGGGCATCGCTTCTTGCTTGCAACACAGCGACTAGTGGTGATTTAAGATAGATTTGTGAGTTCATTTGATTTAATGCATTGTATACATCATTGTAATTCTTTAGTTTTTGATTTCTGCATATTAGAGGTATCCCCAAGTTGCATTTTAGATACAGCAGATCCATGTTTTTACTCATATCTCAAAAAGGACAAAAAATATAGTTCTGGGTAGCATCTCATTTCAATAGTTTGTCAAAGGCGAATCTTCATCTCGAATTTCAGAATTTATAGCAAGGTGTGGGATTTTTAAAGTAAAGTCGAATTTCTGCTGGGGCCGTACCTTTTGGGGTGCTGTCTTGGGATTCGTGCAAATTGAAATTGTTGCATTTTGATCAGTTTTAAGGTTCAGCATTGGTCGCCTAGGTTCTCCAAGTGCATTGCAATTTATGGTATATAAATCAGATGTTTATTAAGGGAGTTATGAACAATTCTTCCATTTTGTAAGCTGCTGGTCATATGATAAAAGTGCAGATCTGATTATGACAGTTCTAGCAATCTGCATTTTCTGATTTGGATTTGGCATTGTGGTTTACTTAGAACTTGTAGCAGATATATTGTTGAATACTCCATCTGGAAAGAATCTGATATATTGACATTGCAGGCAATAATCATATATTGTAAACTGGCAGTAGTACTGACCAGTGTTCTTTAATATTGCTTGTCACTATTTGTAATACTCGTTCTTGCTTTCAGTACTAGTTTGAAATAGTTACAACTCCGCCCTATGGTAGCTACTTCCCATTCTGGGTGAGCAAGCACATTCTGGGTGTTGAGTAGTTTCAGCTTTCTGCATTTCATTTCACGCTTTGCTTTTTGTAATCACTCCGTCATATGGTCGCCCCTCACTCCGCATTGGATTGGGTAGCACATACTTGATGTCGAGTTCCCTTTCCAGCATTTAGAGTAGAAGACCCTCTGACCAATGCTCGCCATCATCGGCGCCATACTGGTTAGAGTTGTTTCAGTACGTTTGGGTTTATCTTCTAACCTTAACGGGTACTTGGTTGTAATGTTGTAATCTGTTAATTGAAGAACAAAAAAAAAAATTGGCTCGGAATATTTCAAAGAAGCACAAATCCAAGCCCCTTCATTCGGCTACACCTAGGAATATAGATGAAATATTAATCATGGAAGAAGAGTCTTGGGAGCAAGTCAGAATTCCCTCGCTAGTTAGAGATATGGAGCCAATGCAATTGGAAGATGATGATCAACCTTCTCCTACAGGCACGAAAATTCTGGAATGAGACAATGACATGGACATCATGGATGGAAAATTTGAAGAGGGAATGATTTCCGCCGTCTAGGGAATCTAGGAAGACCCATCCGTGCAAGAGATTCAGGATATGCCAGTAGTTCAAAATATGCCAGAAATTCAGGATATGCAGGACGTCCAAGATCAACAGGAAGATGGAATTGAACAGTTAACCATCCTAGATTGGCTGAAAGAGAGACTAAAGATAAAGGCGCTAGTAGATGTACCAGAAGAGGATGATACCGCAGACTTCTTGGCTAGGCTGACGCGGACTGCCACAAGAAAGCCAGCCAAGAAATTTTCTGCCATACAAAGAGATGAGGCTGGTAATCGCATAGTGCAAATTGCAGTGCCTACAGTTGATAAATTCCAAGATGAGATTGCCCCGAACGAATAAGCCATCACAACTATTGATATGGGTCCGACAACGAAAGGACAAGAAGTTGAAGACTTGGATAATTCTGTTGCTACCATCAAATCTAGGCTAGAGAAAGAAGTGGCGAAGAAAAGAGAGTATAAAAGAGAGATTGAGCGTCTAAAAGAGTATATCCAGCATTTAACCAGGCCATTCAATCAAGGTGACCAATCAACACCTCTACATCCGAACTCTTCACAGGAACCAGTCAGAAATTTTGAAGAGGAGTTGACTACAGCCATAGAAACTAAAGACTGGATGGCTAGAAAGAAAGAAGAGGCGATGGCATTCGCAGAGAAGCTGGCATGTGTGTATGAGCAAACTTCCTTTCTGCTATCACAAGTTACAGACTTAACAGAAGCATGGGATGGCCTCCAAGACATTCAGAGTAAGATTATCCCATGTCTTCGGGAGATAAAGGGCATTCCAAACCAGAGATTGATTGATGAAAAGATTATTGAAGCTGGAGCTGCATATGATTTCAGTGGCTGGTACTACGCACTAATCTCACGAGGAGAAGTCCTGGAAAGGGTAAAGCAAGATGGCGCCAAAATTGAAGAGCAGACAAAGGAGATTCGGAGTAAGATTTACCAAATGGCTGCAAATATGCTTGACCGAGATATTGTCCGAAAGAAACACTTGCAGCAAGAAAATTTAAAAGAAAAAATTCAAAGAATTTTCTCCACCACTTCTGGGGCAATCATGAAAGAAAATTTGACCAAGGTATTTAGCTTCCTGACTGTCCGAGATACTTTTTAGCTGCATGAATCAGAATGGACAATCACCTTTGCAGGATGTGTAGAAAGTCTAGACTTGCTCGAATACAAAGTCAATGCGCTGCCGGACATTACCATGGAAGAAGTCAGCCTGATCGTGTCCAGGTTCACCGAATGTAATGCTTTGCGAGTGGATAAGGATACAACTCCCAGTGCATGAAGTTCTCTGCAGTTAACTGAATGTTGTTTAGGCAACCCTAATTAGGATTTAGTTATGTTTAATTTGGGCCATTAATCTCATTTTGATCTTGGCCATTCATTGTAATTTGGGAACTCTATATAAACCCCCCCTCTCTCTCATTTTATTAGTAGATCAATAAGGAATTAGAGATTAGAGAATTCATCAAGGATTAGAGATTAGAATCATTAGAAGAGATTGTAGAGAATAAGGGAGAGAGTTTTATGAAATTGTTGCAAAAGACTATTTTGATAATAAAGTTCATAATGCATGAGATGCTTTGAATCCTTTCATTGTCAAATGGTTGCATGGTTGCATATTTCTCTTCCTCGTACAATAGATTTGAGTTAGAATTTCATTTGAATGTATGCTAAGGGAATGATAGATTGATAGCGAAGATTAGTGAAACTTAGCTCATACTTTCTTTGAGTGGATGCTTTTCATTCAATGCGTAAAGTTAGACTGAGCTTTATTGTGGATGCTTCAACGTTTACTTCGAATAATGTTGTTCTATTGATGGTATTGTTCGTGGTAAAGAAATTTTAAGCACAAATCCCAGAAGATTGCACTTGCTTTGTGTAGTTGTCGTTTAGTGTGGCAAAACAAAGTATTGTTTATTTAGTTTCACTCAATCCTTGTTGTCTCTTGATTTCGTAGGAATAGCATAGGACTCCTAAACCCTTACTCTTTTTTTACATTTTTTTTATCTAAAGTCAGAAAATTCCAACATGATACTGCATTCGCGTCTTTGCTTTTCTGAGTAACTTACAAAAGTAAATCCCTATTGTGCCCCCGACAAATCACATCGACCACAGAGCTTATCCACACTTAATTGAAACATTGGAATTGCCGTATGATCTTTCTTGCAGTCTTAGCATACGATGTAGTTTTTCAAGAGGGGATAGAGCGTCTTTGACACTTTATTCTAGAATGTTTGTTGTGTCATAAAACACGCATCAACAGGTTGGTAATGAGAATTCATTTTTGTTTGCATTTATTGCAGGCTAAATCCTGATTTTTTAGTTTCTAATCAATCCTTGTAGTTAAGTTGAAATTCTGGAATTCCAAATCAATTTATTTCACCATTAATGCACTCACCTAGCCTTAGGGTTTTAAGCATAACACCTTCTTTATAATTTATGCATGCTTTCTAACTTCAAGCTTCATACAGGTGCCATGTCTACATCAAAGAATCTGGGAGGAGTTAGGAAGAATCAAGTCAAGGAGGTTCTCAAAGGGTTTTATCCGAAATCCCAACTATCATCTAAGTGGGAGGACACTTTTGCTCAATGCATTGAAGCCTTGGATGTAATAGGAGCATAGTTGGATACCTTACTGAGCATATTAATGGAGGGACTCAATTTAGTAATGGCAAGGTTCATTGCATTTGCAGCCAAAGAACAAGCCAAGGGGAATTGCGTTTTGGAATCTAGCTTGCTTGATTAGCTTCTAAGATGTCAGTCTCTTCCATGCTCCAAGTGGCTCTTCTTCCTTGCGCCATGTGTTAAATAAGTTTGCTATGCTTTTCTAATTAGGGTTTTTGGGAATAATCTTGGCTATTGATCTCAGATCAATCTGGGCCGTTGCTTTGTAATTGGGGTGCCTATATAAACCCTTCTTATTTCATTTGTTCGAGGAGACTTGTGAAATTGTTGCTAAGAGCGCTATCAAAATAATAATTAGACTCATTGATGAGCATTTGTTAGTTTGAAAGTTAGCATGGTGTCATATTTCCTCAATAGAATAGATTTATTTTCCACGATTTTAAATGAATGAAGGATTGATAGTGTTGGTAATGGTGAAGTTAGTTCATACCTTTTTTAAATTGAATGATTTTCAATTTGATGTGTAAGGTTAGTGTGAACTTTCAAATTGCTAAACTTGAACTCTATTACTTATGTTCATCGTTCAAATTGAAGATGGCCTTGAGTAATAGGATATCATTTGTGAATCCCTTTGAAGATTGCACCATCTTTGTCTAGTTGTACTTGGAAAAACAAAGATAGGTTTTAGTTTCACTGTCCAACACTTGTCTCTTGAGTTCCTAGGAATAGTTTAGAATTAGCCAAGCCTCTAAAACCCTTATCCTTTTCTATTTTATTTTCAAAGTTGATAGTAGTAAGATTTCAGTACTTATAGACAATAGTATCCGTATTCCAAAGTGTTGAAAAGTTGTTGCAAGAGGCTTAAAGGAAGAAGGATTGAACCAATAGAATGATTGTAAGGCCCCCTTGCAATACCAACAAAACATAGCAAAACCAACTGAGACTATCCTATATGCACAAGGAACCTTGGAGTCTACTTTTTGATCACTTAGCTTAGCACATTGGAAACTTTGTTCAAGAGAGAGTAGGATATTTCATTGGGTATTTTATAATGTTGGTTGAGGTCACAAAACTTGCATCAACAAGACCTTAGATCCCGGATTAATAAGATGACATTGCCTTATTTTGACGGCTCCGGGAAGACCACCACACAGTCATGGGTTCAAAAGCTTGATACTTATTTTTCCCTCAGCCCCATGACCGAGGAGAATGCCATCAAATTTGCTGTCGTACACCTATCAGGGATAGCTCATGATTGGTGGCACCATGGACTCATCACCCAAGGTCACCAGAATATAGTCACCTATAGTGAGTTCACTCAAAAATTCATTAATTGATTCGATCAAAAGCATCCCGAGTGGTATTTCAAGAAACTCATCCAACTTAGGCAACATGGAACTGTGGAGGAATATGCAAATGACTTCCAAAAGCTAGCTGTCATGGTCCCCGACCTATCCCAAAGAAGGCTTACCTATCTATTCATCGAAGAAATCAAGGAACCAATTAAGAACATAGTAAACCCATTGGAACCCCAGACCGTGTTGGAGGCAATTCAAAGGGCCATGAAAGTGGAATCCAGTTCTTTAAAGGAAAAAGCTAAGGATCCCTCGCTCAAGTCACAACCCAAACAAGACCAACGAAGGGGAGATAATAGAAAAAGAGCATGCCACTTTTGCAATGAACCATGGATCGCGGGCCACCGATGCCATGACAAGGAAGCAATCAAGTGAAGGAAAGAATTAATGGAGAGAGGCTTATGTTTCAGATGCAAGGAACCTTGGGGACAACACCACCAATGCAAGAAGGGACAAATACACAAGATAGAAGAAGCATTGGATGAAGAATCAAGAGAAATTCCTACCAAAAAGGCAAAATGGGATCCAGATGAACAAGGGACATTGACAATCATCTCTCAAGCAAGTGAACATAGACCCTTTCAGATCAAAGGCACACTAAAGGGACAAGGGACAAAAAAATATTGCCTTGGATAGTGGGGCTTCCCATAACTTTATTAGCGAAGGTTTAGTATCAAAGCGAAGATTGGAGGCTCAAAACTTCAATGGTTTCAAGGTAGCACTTGCAAATGGAGCCACAAATCAATGCTCAAAGATCATCCCTCAACTAGAGATCACCTTGGATGGACATACCATAAGAGGGGATTTCTATGTTGTAAACCTATAAAATGATGTGATTTTAGGGATGCCTTGGATAAATTCCCTAGGGCGCTTTACCATGGATAACCCAAACTTAGAAATCTGCTTCAAGCACAATGGGCAAGAAGTTACACTTAGACTGCCAAATGGGTCTCCCAAGGTGGTATCATGCAAAAGGATGGAAAGGATTGTAAGGCAAGACCAAGGGGAATGGATAGCACAATGCATGGTGCTAGATAAATCACCTTCTCATGAGCAAGCAATTCACATGGATATCCAACCTATTCTAAAGAGACACAAGAATATTTTTGGAGACATTCCCCCGAGTCTACCTCCAAAAAGGGGATTTGAGCACTCAATAGAACTAGAAGAAGGAGCAAAACCGGTGATCACCACCCCCTATAGGCATCCTCAAAGATTCAAAGAGGAGATTGAGAAGACCATTCAAGAGTTGCTAGAGATGGAACACATTCAACCAAGTAATAGTCCCTTTGCATCATCCGTAGTGCTAGTCAAAAAGAAAGATGGCACTATGCGAATGTGTATAGATTACAGGGCTTTAAACCAAAAAATATTAAGAATCGGTATCCAATCCCAAGGATAGATGAGTTATTGGATGAACTCCACGGAGCAAGATACTTCTCCAAAATTGACTTACAGTCAGGATACCACCAAATTTGAATGAAAAAAGATGTACCGAAAACAACTTTTCGGTGTCATTATGGGCATTTTGAATTCCTAGTCTTACCCTTCGGCCTCACCAACGCCCCAGCTACCTTCCAATCATGCATGAACCACATTTTCTGCCAGCAACTAAGGAAGTTCTTATTTTCTTTGATGATATCTTGATCTATAGCAAAACATGGGAAGAACATCTCCAACATATTGAAGAAGTCTTGAACATTCTGGAATTAGAATCCCTTTATGCAAAGATGTCAAAATGTGAATTTGGACTGGAAGAAATACTCTACTTGGGACATAAAATCAATGCAAAAGGAATGAGCATGGATGAGGAGAAGATTAAGGCCATCAAAGAGTGACCTAGACCAAAGACCTTGACTCAACTTAGAGGCTTTGTGGGATTATGCAGCTATTATATGCGTTTTGTAAAGGGCTTCTCCAAGATAGCTGCTCCCCTCACAGACTCGACAAAAAAAGGGACCTTTGTGTGGAATGACCAAGCACAACAAGCCTTTGAACAACTCAAGGAAGCCATGAGTACTTGCCCTGTCCTTTGTATTCCTGACTTCACACTAACCTTTGAGCTACAATGTGATGCCTCGGGAGATGGAATTGGAGCCGTCCTCATGCAAAAGAAACATCCAATAGCTTTTGCAAGCCGCAAGGTGATTGAGATCGAGAGGCACTACTTCATCTATGACAAAGAGATGTTGGCTATTATGCACGCCCTAGCCAAGTTGACAATACCTAATTTGTGGAAAATTCATCATTAGAACAGATCACAATAGTCTACGATTCTTCATGCATCAAAAGGATCTTAATGATCGTCAACAAAAGTGGGTGAGCCGAGTTCAAGCCTATGATTTCGACATAGAATATGTTAAAGGAACCAATAATGAAGTGGCAGATGCGTTATCTAGGCTCCCCTACCTCAATACCATCACAAGCATTTCAAAGGATTGGAAAAATGACATTATTACCGAGTATGCCAAAGATGCACAAGCCTCTGAGATTTTAGAAGGAAGAATGCCAAATGAAGAATACAAGATATGGGATGATCTTATCTTATATAAGGGAATAATACTTCTTGTTCCCCACTCAAAGATAAAGAACACAATTATTATGGAATTCCATGATAGTCCTTTGGCCGGCCACCAAGGATACTACAAAACTTATAAATAGATTAGAGAGAAGTATTCATGGAAGGGATTAAAAAGAGATGTGCTCAAACATGTACAAGAATGCATGACTTGTCAACAAAAGAAAGTGGAACAAAGTCATCCTGCAGGTATACTACAACCACTACCCATTCCCAACCAAAAATGGGAAAGTATTTTGATGGATTTCATAACCGGATTGCCCAAGATACGTGGAAAAGATAGCATTTATGTGATAGTGGACAGACTTACTAAGTATGCTCACTTCTTCGCAATTTCATCGGAATACAAAGTGTCTTAGATAGCAAAATTATTCTTTAAGGAATTCTTTCCTCTTCATGGGATACCCAAAACAATCATTAGTGACCGAGATAGCAAATTTCTTAGCCAATTTTGGCAAGAAGTTTTCCAGCTATCTGGAACAAATCCAACTCCAAGCACTAGTTACCACCCGCAAACGGATGGGCAAACAGAGATAGTTAACAAATGGATAGAAGGTTACTTAAGAAATTATGTCACGGGTCAGCAAACCTCATGGATAAAATGGCTACACATGGGCAAGTATTGTTATAATACCACCCACCACATGTCAATTGGAATGAGCCCCTTCAAGGCCCTATATGGATATGAAGCCCCTTCCTTTGGAAATTTGGTCACCTAAGAAAGCAAGGTACAAAGTGCACAGGACTTCATACAGAAAAATATTGACCTCATGAAGACCCTTAAGGAAAATCTGCAACAAACCTAGAACTAACAAAAAATCTATTCTGACCGACACTGCATAGAAAGGGCATTTGAAATTGGAGATCTAGTTTTTCTGCGGCTACAGCCCTATAAGCAAACATCAATCAAAAAGAGTGGGGCTGAAAAGCTAAAGCCACGTTTCTATGGTCCTTACAAAGTTATAAGAAGAGTGGGCAAGGTAGCTTACGAGATAGAGCTACCAAAGCACAACAAGATCCATAATGCCTTCCATGTATCCAGGCTTAAAAAGGTTCTTGGGCAGCAAGTCATCCCTTGCACTGAGTTACCTCTTCTAGATGAGGAAGGGCAACTTAGTTTAGAACCAGAATTCATCCTAGACTCCAGAGAAAGTAAATTGAGGAACAGAATCATTACTGAGTCTCTAATCAAATGGAGGGGACTTCCTGAAGAAGATGCTACATGGGAAAGAGAAGAAACTATTAAGGCATTTAAGGATAAACAAATTCAGGAAGGGAAAAACATGATGGCCCTTGACTAGAACAATAAATGAACTTTTGGATGTAATATCTTTAAAAGTTAATAAGGCATTCTTCGTGCACAAGGACATAACTTGAGGATAGTATGCAATATTACATTACAATACATGTAAGATCTTAAGGATGGATACACCAAAATATATGGTATCCATAAGGCTTGAGAAGTGAAAAGCTTGCTTCCAGGATTATAAGGCTAGATACACTTAAGAGTAAGGTATCTAGAAGGCCTGGGAAGAGATGTTGCAATCTTTTCCCAAGATTGTAAGGTTGTGTACACTTAAGAATAAGGTATCCAGAAGGCCTAGAAGAGACGTTACAGTCTTTTCCAGGATTATAAGGCTGGATACTCTTAAAAATAAGGTATCCAAAAGGCCTGGAAGAGATGTTACAGTCTTTTCCAGGATTATAAGGCTGGGTACACTTAAGAATAAGGTATCCATAAGGCCTGGAAGAGGTGTTATTATCTTTTCCAGGATTATAAGGCTGGATACACTTAAGAATAAGGTATCCAGAAGGCCTGGGAAGAGGTGTTACAACCTTTTCCCAGGATTCTAAGGCTAGATACACTTAAATAAGGTATCCAAAAGGCCTAGGAAGAGATGTTACAATCTTTTCCCAGGATTTTAAGGCTGGATATACTCAATAATGAGGTATCTAGAAGGCCTGGAAAGGGATTACGTGTAACAAGATGTTACAATCTTTTTCTAGGATGAAGACAACTGTACCAATCAAGAACATCAAGAGATTAAGGAGAAAAGAGTTATAACATTGCTTGAGGACAAGCAAAGTCAAGTGGGGGAGACTTGTGATGTCCCCATCACACAGGAATATATAAGTCTATGTTCAATATATCTATATTTTTATATCATGCTAATGCTATATACAATCAGATGTAGTAATCATCTTTATTCCATTCAAAATATTTTCAATATTTTAACTAACTCATTTGTTATAGGGATAAACCTGACAAGATCAACTAAACCACAAAGTATGAGCACAAATAAGGCTTAGATAGAGTTAAACAAAGATATTAATTTACCAAATCGCACCTGAAGGGATGGGTCTCCAATGCAAGGGTTGCGTCCACTAGCTTTGATGCATATTCAGGCACCCGCGAGCAAGCAAGGGAGACATACAGAGGAAGAACCGAAAAGAGGATAAAGGCACAAAAAGATCGATGCTATCCAGAGAAAGAGAAGCACACAAGTCCAAGTACTAAGGAAGGAGGACATGGATACAAAAAGTGAAGAGGAGACTTACCCAACAGATCGACATCATATACATTCAAAAGGACGAGGATAACCGAATTAGACTTGGTAAACAGTCCAATAGGCGTGCACAAGTTGAAGGAATAAATTGACAGTGATATTACGTCTTTTCCCTTGTTATCTCAGACACATGGTTAAGGGTGGAGAACGAACTAGGATTGACACGTCTAGATTCTCCTGTTGCAGGATTTGAAGATCAATTTATATAATATTTATTATCTGTGCTTGTTATCAGGCACAATTACATTATTCTAAATCAACAGACTTAGATCCTCTAATCAAATTAATTAACTTTCAGATCATTGATTAACTGGCGTGGCTACTTGTCTGTTGCATTTGGAGTAAGTTCTTCACTTTGATTTAGCAAGGATTTTGATAGGATAATGTGATTTTCTACAAGGACATGATCTATTTGGTGCCAGAGTCTAAGTTGAAGGAGAGGATATTGCAGGCTTCTCATGACACTCCTCTAGCTGGCCATCAGAGCTATTTTAACACATACAGACAGGTCAGAGAGAGGTTCTCTTGGAAGGGCCTCAAGGATGACGTTTTGAGACATGTTAGGGAGTGTGTGACTTGCTAGTAGAACAAACCTGAGCATACACATCCAGCTGGTCTATTGCAACCGTTGCCCATTCTAGAGCGGAAGTGGGAAAGCATTTCCATGGACTTCATCACAGGTCTACCCAAGGTGCATGGGAGAGATTGTATCTTTGTGGTGGTTGATCAGTTGAGAAGTATGCCCACTTCTTTGCTATTTCTATAGAGTACAGGGCACCCCAGGTAGCTGAGTTGTTCTTTTGAGAGATTTTTAGGTTACATGGCTACCTAGATTCATAGTCAGTGATAGGGATAGCAGGTTCTTGAGCGCATTTTGGCAGGAGCTATTCAGGTTGGCAAGTACAAAGTTTACTTTGAGCACGAGTTATCACCTTCAGATGGATGGCTAGACAAAGATTGTGAATAAGTGGGTTGAGGGGTACTTGCGCAACTACATCTTGGGACAACAAAGGGCATGGGTTAAGTGGTTGCACTTGGGAGAGTATTGTTATAATACCACTTACCATATGTCCATTGGGATGTCTCCTTTCCGGGTCTTGTATGGTTATGATGCACCATCATTTATGGATTTGGCTTTTGGGGAGAGTAGAGCTCCTAAGGCCAAGGACTGAATTCAGGAGAGTCAAGATATCTTGAGGGCACTGAAGGACAACTTACAGGTGGCGCGGAATCAACAAAAGACCTATGCTGATAGACACAGGGTTGAGCATAGCTTTGAGGTGGGAGACTTGGCCTACCTTCGTTTGCAGACCTACAGGAAGTTGTCTTTGAAGAAGAGCGGTGCATAGAAGCTCAAGCCTAGATTCTATGGACCCTATATGATTATCAGGAGAGTTGGAGAGGTAGCATATGAGTTGGAGTTGCTAGAGAACAAGAAGATTCATAATGTATTTCATGTTTTGCGCCTCAAGAAGGCACTTGGGCAGCATGTTACTTCTTCTTTAGAGCTTCCACCGTTGGATGAGGAGGGACATTTGGTCCTAGTCCTTGAGGAGATCATAGATACTTGGGAGAAGAGATTGAGGAACAGGGTGGTGAAGGAGTATTTGGTGAGATGGAGAGACTTGCCCGCCGAGGATGCCACATGGGAGAGTGATCAGATTCTACAGTATCCTAGTTTGCAATTGCTTGAGGGCAAGCAATTTTGGGAAGGGAGGACTGTAATGTCCCTTTCACACTAGCTACCCTTGATAATTATTTAGCCTTATTTATTCTCGAAGGCTAAATGGAGAAATAAGGGAATATTGATTAAATTAATTTTTATAAAGTTATCTCAATATTGCAAATTATAAGGTAGCTTTATATCTGATTAATTTAATATAAGTGACCAAAATAAATATTATATCATAAAGTCACTTAATAAAATAAATTTTATTCCAAAAGCTTTTTGAAGGTGAAAGTAAATTCTTTATAAGGAGCTGTATGCAAGCCATTGTGATCATGTCTTGAGTTATTCTACTTACATACCTGTTTGGTGAAGAGCTAAGTTACCGGAATCGGCCCTTTACCCTGCCAATTCTGGGTACGGGTACGTACCAAAACTGATACGCCATTGAAACCCTGTGGATTCGGGCAGGGTTCTTTATTTAAAAAAAAAAAACGTTTCCACGAATTTATGCGATTTTTTCTTGAATCCGGCCGTTTTTCTTCGTGACATGGCGTTTTCAATTGATTCTGGTGCAGTTTCAGCAAACTTTATGCGATTTCCGAATGTCAAAGCAAATAACCCTTCACTTATTTTCATTATTTTCACCGCCCGTTTTGCTTGGGGTATTCGCCGCTGTTTTTCTTGTTCATTTTGCGACTTTCAGGAGGAGAAAGGGCACGCGCGGGTAGCAGAATCAGAGGCAAGAAATAGATGCATTTGCCAGGGTCGCGCAAGGAGAAACAAACGCATCTGACAGGGTCGCACAAGGAGAAACGGGAGAAATAGACGCTTCAGTGTGGTCGCGGTAGTAGAAACAGACGCCTTCAAGATTTTCGTCTGCCATTTTCTTGGTATACAGACGCCTTCGAGATTTTGTCCGCCATTGTCGTCCACCATTTTCCTGTGCGTCTAAACTATGAGTTTAGTTTTAATATTTATAAATTTATAATAGTGTTGGGTTTTTAATTTTAATATTGTTTGATAATTTATATTATAATATTAATAAATAATATAATATTTAATAATATTGTTTTTATAGAATATATATTATAATATAGTAATACATAGTTTTATTTTATTTATTTAGTATTAAGTTATAACAAATATTTATTATTTATTATTAAACATTTAACATTTATAATTTTATTATATATAAATAAATAAATTTATTTTAGTATTTTAATTTAATTGTTTTAAAGTTTAAAGTTTAAATCTTAAAATAATAAATATAAATCTAATTATTATTTTGTATATTTAATGTTAAAATTTATTTATGTTGCTATTTCTTGTTTTAATAAATAATAATCAATAATTTAAAATTATAATTATAAATATAAATATAAATTATATTAATTAATAATTACATATTAAACGCTTATTAATTGTAATTTTTAGTAATAAATTAAATATTAAATGTTTATAGTTATTGTTTAATAATTTTTTTAACATTTATTGTTCAATATTCAATAACTATTTTTTGAATTGTCTAAATTTAATTCTTGTTTTTACTTTTTATGTTGCAAATATGTCTATATCTATGATTTATATATGTTTTATGTACGGACGTACCCAAACGTACCCACACGCAAATTTTGTTTTGCCATACCGGCGTACCGTACCCATACCCGTACCCCCGTACCCGTACCCGATTCGGCAACTTAGGTGAAGAGCTGTGTGCTTGCATTGTCTGAGGGTTTGAAAGCTCTAGGGTGCCGGTTTCGGTTGTGCGATATCAACCCTAGTTGGATTGGAGTGAGGGATATTTCAGTCTCTCATATTGAGCAAAATTTTGTGGCCATTGACCAAATTTTGGAGTCAATAATTTGTGGAGTTTTATTGCTACATAACATTGGTGATTTTGTGAGCTTTTCCAAGCTATATTGCTGCCATTATTAAAGTTGACCTGCAGATTGAATATTCAGATTTTTGCTCATAGAGGTTATTCCCTGCATCGATTTCTTGTGGGCATTGGATCGCTCCAGCTAGGGAGCCTAGGCAATGATGCTAAGAGGTATTTGGAGAGGTTTAAGGGCTGCCGCGATTTTCTATTGAAGGCTGCACATCAGAACAGGGGCGGCACCTTAGGGGGTCGATTCATCATAAGGAAGGCTCCTTAATTGCTGACAAAGTCTTCTATAGGCTGCCACTTCATCTACAGATCATATCAGTACAAAATCACAGGTTCCTTTCATCATATTTGCATATTTTGCATTGTAAAAGTCTGAGTATAAATCGCAGCCTTCAGGGCATTTGCATGATTATGTTTGTAATGAAAAATCAGTCACTTTCTTGAGCATTGTAATCAGATTTTCAAATATTGTAGTCAGTCCATTGCATATCAATATTTCAGATTTAAGGTGGAAATTGAGGTTGCATGCAAACTGTTTGTCCAAATGCCCAATTAGCTGTAGTTGTCATTTTCGGTCATCTTTATCATTGAAAAGTCAGAAAATACAATACATTGCACTTCCATTTGCATTTTAGTTAGTTGCATTCTTGCATTTGAGTTATTTAAATTCTTATGTTTCTCATATACTTCGAAACACAAAAAGAAAACATCAAACAGCAGGGAAAGAGCTTGCAAGCAAAGTGTTTGCCAAAATTCCAGTACCTTCAAATTCAGAAAATTATAATTAGATTTGGCAAGGCTCTTTACATAGTCTTCCTATCTAACTTTGCCTCTTTCGCATAGCCCTTGAGTGTGGCAAACTTTGCCATCTTTGAGGGATAATGGCCACCTCTCATGTATTGTACATCTTTTGAATTATTTTCATGAAGCCTCCTATCACCTCACTATTTGCTAAAAGGACAACCATGTGCAAGGAAGTGTGGAGCTTCTCCCACATTTGCTAAATGATAGGTTCAATATGCTTATAATTGGATTGCAAGGTGGGGTCTTTCTTTTCCACATGGACCTTAATTTGACCAAGCATGTTATCAATACGTTCATACACCTCCCTAAGACTTGGAGCATTAGATGCGCCATATCTAATCATGGTGAAAACTAGAGATATGATGGAGATGACGTAGTTGGCATTAACCCAAAAAGTGTTTGTCTTCAACACTTCCTTTAGCCTCTTCCCTTGCTCTGAATTGGACTTGGCCCACCAATTCCACTCTTGTGTCATGTAGCAATCACATTACATTGAACATAAAAACCATAAAGATTTCTCAAGATCAACTAGAGCATATATATATTTTTTTTGAAAAACAACATAGCAAGATGCATTCATTGCTGCCATAATAACAAGAAAGATAGTATTCTACCTAAAGAACATGAATAAAACAGAATTCATAAATTCAAGTACTAGAATAAGAGGTACAAAGGTAAGAGAATAGAAGTCCTCATCTGGATTCAGCGTCTTCCAAGACTCGGCTCGCCATCTGCATGTGAGGGAAAGCATCATCTGAGTGCTTTTCCACCATCCATGGACTGGTGCAGTCCCTTGCACACCTTCCTAACTGGCAGGGGCCCTTCCCTTCTTATGGAAGGTAATGTTGGAAACCCTCAAGAACAACCATCTGAGCTCTGGTGGTAAACCCTACCTAACTGACTCTGCCATGCTTCTAAGGATTCCTTCGTACTAAGTTGACAACTCTGGTAAGTTAGGTATTTGGGTTCCTATGAGTTAAGGTGCAGTCAGTGGCACCTGCACCTACTATGGCCATAGTTTTGTACTACTGTACAGATTCACCCACCTTGCTCTTGGAAAACTCTTCTAATCTAGGGCTTCCAAGAGACTGTCTCTCTGCCCTTTACTCTTACCAAGGACACTTGTCCTAGGGCAAACTCTCTTAACCTAGTTAAGGTTTTTCAACAAGACACACTCTCCTTGGCTACCTGCCACGTGTGACGATTTAACAAGAAAATAGGGTATCAAACAAGACACACTCTTCTTGGCTACCTGCCACGTGTGACTATCATAAAAGAACTAGGGTTTCAAGAAACCTTTCAAACTTCTATGGCTGACAATCTCAGCTTAGAACTTACACTCCTATGAGAGCAAATAACAGGGTTTTAAATCAAGAAGGCATAATAAAACCTTTCCAACCCCTTAGACAGCTTGGGTATTTACTTGCACTTTACACATTGTAACCATCTAAATGGCATGCATAATAAGTTACCAATAATGCATTCATAACCAGGGATTCATTTTTGTAACAAGCAACAACTAGTTCTTTTTCTGCAACTGAAAATCATTTACATTCATTGTTAAACATTTGCATGTTCTTTCAAGTATTTTGGATTCTTGTCATTCTTCTATGACATCATTGTTTTAGGTAAGCTTCATGCTAACCTACTGGTTTTCTTGTCATTTCATGCTAGATAAATATATTGGAAAACAAATATAAACTACAAATTCGTCTAAAAAGACCCAGTAAGCATCTTGCAATCAAGCATACTGTTCAAAACAAATTTAACAAGAAATAGTTATGTTTGTACAACAGATTCCATAAGAATAGTTATGGCTGCTAACCGACGAAGCTCATGCTCTATTATATCTATGGGCTTTCTTGGAGCAAGAAACATTCTTTCATTCTAAGAGAATGCTACAATACCTGCAATGTTTCCATGAACTTATCTTGGTTCAAAAGCATTAATTCGATTCAAGAGATTGCAAGCACTTGCCATTATATTCTCTTAGACTTTTCTTCTACCAGAAAGCACATAATTCCCATTCATAATTTATTTAAGAACAATACGTGCCTGATTGAGAGTTCTGGAACAAAATTTTCTAAAGATGGTTGTTATGAGAGCACAACCTCAAGTATCTCCCAGCTCAACTCAGCCCTTGCTCTGGACACCTATTGTCTTGTTCCTTTATAAGAGAATCGAACTCATGAAAGCTCTCCTATTTTCAGCTACGTCTCTCCTCCTCTCAGTTCAAACCAACGAATCTTCTCTATTTTTCTTTTTCTAGATCCAACCACGAATGTGTGTTTTCTCTTCTTGTGCGAAAGATCTTCCAAAACTAAAGAGGTCGAATGGATATTAGGTGGTTAAGATAACCACCTCTCCCCAATTTTCTCTAACTCCCCTCCCATAAGGAAGTCGAGCTCCTCCAATATCAATCAAAGTCAAAAGATAAGTTCAAAGGTGGCGGGGATTTAGCCAGTATGATCTGTTTTAGATGACATGCCACTTTTGTGGCTTAAAACAAGGAACCACTAATTATGATTTTGGCCTACGTTCCAGCATATGGCAATATGATTTAATTTAAAATATAATATAGATGCCACTAATCCTGGCAACTCATGATAGCTCGCCTCCTCCATTCAATGAGAGGGTTAAAATTATATATTTAATATTTGAGTCTCTACCACAATAAAATTTGGCGGTAAGGCATAATAGCTTCCTCTTTTAAATTTAATAAAATATTCATTTTGAATAAAATGTAATTCAATTAAATACTTAGGTATTTTAAGCATTGACCTTTCAACCTTGAGATGGTATTTGTATTAAAATGCCTCCAGGCGTTATCATGTATCATCATTATACTTGCCTGAAGAAGAATAAATAATGTCATTATATATATATATATATATATATATATATTTAGTTAGGCCATTAGGCATAATTTCAAACTCAATAGGTGATAGTACCATACCAACGAGTTCAGGTGCCAAAATTTAGATTTCCCGTCAGGAAGGGAATAATTAAATTGAACAGTCATCCATGCACACGTTTAGTCTTGTATGCATCAATATGCGTATGTGCATATGCATGCATACGCATGATTGCAAGATCGTAAATTTGCCTGCTATCATGTGGTTGCGTCCATATGCGTACACCCACAATGGTGTATGCAAGTTCCTCCTACATGTGCATATATGCATGTTTGGTTTAATCTCATTGACAGAAAGAAGATAGGCAAATTGGTTTTCTGAAACCCTAAAACCACCTACGACAAAACCGCATCCAAGAATCATACAAAAGACTTACCTCAAATAGGATTCCTATTACACTCATCTAGGGTTCCTAGATCCCTTTGACCTAACCCTAGCTTAGATGGCAATTTCTAGGGCATTCCAACACCACCTCTCTACTCAGATGATACTTTCCCTCCTCCAGAGATTGCAGTACGTGCTACCCTACATCAAACTCCAAACAAGCGAAAATTAGTCTAACATCCAAATAAAATCTCCATTGTATATTCTCTAGCTATACATTTATTGAAAAAATAAATTGTTCTTTCTCTAGAGCATCAAAACACAATTTATTCTTTCTGAATAGATCATAGCACATATCATAATGGCATAATTCTCATTGCATTAACAGAACTTAATCACAAAGATCTCTTCATGTCATGCACCAACCAATCAAAATTTGCATCATTCATAAGTCATATTGCAAAAAGTAAAAGTGTTTTTAAAGCAACTAGGGTGGGATGTAACTGTCATGACCATTAGTTTCAAGGGCTCTTGCAACTCAATCATTCTCTCCAAGAGAATGAAGTATGAAGCATATTTCATGTCAATAAGTTTGAGAAATTCCTTCTTCAAGAAGGTTCAAAATAGTGCATGCGATGTGTGGTGATTGTATTTGTATATTTGCATCAAGTACAACCTATTTGGGCCAGTTAATTTTGCCCATGTTCTTCAATGCATTGTTCATGGCATGCACACATTAAGGAATCCAAAAGTAATGTATGTAGACAACTTCAACAAACTTCCTTGCTGCCTTGTAGACATAGGCCGCATCTATCATGATTTACAATATATTCTCAAGGCCAACCTCCTTAATAGCATCTTTGAGGATTTGAAACTAAAATATCTCATCCATGCAGTGCTTTGAACAATCAATAACTTAAGTAAGGACCCTCTACATGTCACCATGATATTAGTGAGTGGACACTACCTAATTTCTATCCAAGTATCAATGATAATGTTGTAGATGCTTGTGACCCATGTGGCCTTTATTTGCTCAATGAGAATGTTTATCTTGGAATAGTTTTTCTCGATGATAGTAGTCCTTAGTTTCATCTCTCTTGGTGGCACATATGAAGGCCTTGTATTTACCACCTTGGTCATAGCCTTCTTAAATAAGGAGAGTGTTCAACATGGAATGGAATACCATTGGCAAAAAGTGGGCAACATGGAATATAATGCCCTTGGCAAAGAAGAATTTTCCAATGGCATAATTTGCATCTTTGACTTGTATGTTGAACGATTCTGCTATCGGATTGGGTGTTTGAGATGAATTGGTACCCAATGTTTTCCTGTAGGCTTTATTGCACTCGTTGCAAAAAGAGGAACTTGTGGCTGTTGAGAAGTGTCAATAACCCTTAGTGTCATAGTAGTAGTTGGTGTGTCATGTTTATCACCTCCATTGAATGATCTTTGCATCTCTGCCCATTGTTTTAATGCCAAACTACCGCATACCCCATTTCTTTTGTTGAAGATGTGAAGGAGATGTTCATTTACTCTAGTAATGCTGCCATAAAATTCAAATGGACAAAAAGGGCATTTCCATAGCCGATTCCCCTTGCATTGGTGCATTTGTTTGACTATATCTTTGAAGAAAATTGTCGTAAAGGGGCTTTCATATCAAATGGACCCTTGGCAAGTTGTTCCAACAGCTTGGAAGGGCAACTGAAATTGGCAACACTTTCAATTGAACTAGTTTCCCCCCATCTATATCTTAAGTTTGAATTTCAATTTCTAGATTGGGTTTCCCAACCTCTTCATTGCCACTTATTCTATGGGAATTCACAATGACATTGCAAGAAATAAAATTTGTAGTTTAACTTTATTACATTAAATTAATGCAAGGGTCCAAGACACAAAGATTTTTCTTTTGTTTTCCTTGCCTCAAGTCAGATAAAGTGTAAGTTAGAGGATACACAAAAGTTGCAAGCTTTGTACCTTCAACTTTATTTGTTTGAGAATTGATTAACTCAAAAATAAATAAAAAATTAACTAGTTCTTTTGACAACGATTTCACTTTTGTTTTCTGTACTTAAGGTTGCATGAAGTGCAGAAGCAAATAATATACACAAGATGCAATCCTTATTTGACTATTTGAGTAACAAAACTAAAACTAAAAATTGAACTTTTGAAAACTAAAAAATTACTAAATAGTTAAAATTGAACTTTTCTTGTTCTTACTTTATATCACACAAGGTGCAAAAGTAGAGTATATACATAATTTAAATCAGCTATCTACTTTATCATTATGCCAATGTACTTTGAAAAAAAGTAGTACATAAACCTTAAAAATAACATAGCAAACACTAAAAACAAGATTTATAAAAACCTTAAGAACAACATTTATAAAATTGAAAATTAAAAAAAATGTATAGGAAAACCATAAAATTTATGGGGGTGGGGGGTAGGAGCAACTATATGATTCATATGTTGACATTTGATTTTTTTATTTTATTTGAATCATAGTAACGGGACTGAAAAGGCCAAAAAAAACAAAAGCTGAAGTTTTTTTATATATTTTTTTTTTACTTATATTTTCTATTTCGCCCTAAAAGCAACCTCATTTCATTCATTTGGCAAAATAGGAGGAGAAGAGAGAGTTGTGAAGAAAAATAGGAGGAGAAGGGAGGGCAACCAGCAAGTTGTTGAAGACAAACCCAGGGTCATATATCATTTGGGGAGCTTCATACCAGAAAGGAGGTGCATTGAGAGCTCATTACCAGTGATTGGGACGAGTTTGCATTGCATTCCAAGCCAAATCTAAGAGGTAAGTTCGATTTTAATTGATTTTTTTGTGTTTTTTTAACAAATAATTCATTGTAATTTGTAAAATCATTGTTTTTTTGAGTTTGCCTATTTTTTTACATACCCTACTTGCAACTTAAATAATTTTAGAAACCCTACTTTTGCAGCCACATTCATTTGCAAATCAAACCATATTATTATTTTCACAATGTCTCAAACCCCAGTCAGAAAAGACCCTACTTGAAATATGCTGAAATCTTTCCCGGAATGAAAAGAGGAGACGCCAAATGTTTCTACTGCAAAACAATATATTATGGAGGCATAAATAGATTAAAATACCATCTTGCACGCATACCCGCCCATGATGCAGTTGATTGCCCTAAAGCACCTCCCGAGGTTGTTCGTGAAGAGCAGGTGCAATTAGAAACTTTTGAAATGCAAAAAGAAATGAAAAAGAAACAGAAGCAGGAGTTGGTGGGTGTTGGAGTTGGACAGGGACTTGGTGCCGTTGGAGATGCTTCTTCCATGCCTCCATACCGTCCTAGTGCTAGTGCTTCTGTTTCTGCATCAGCTATGCCTATGCGTACTCCTAGTGCTGGTGGCGCTGCTACTACTAGTGGTAGTGGCAGTATTAGCATTGGCCCTAGAGTTCGTAAATCTAGGGTGGACTCATATTTTGTACGACGCACTACTCCTGGTTCCCAACCGTTGCTTGAGAGCATGGGTTGGAACAAGGACGCACATGATGCAGCAAAAACAACAATTGGAGACTTTTGGTACTACTGTACCATTCCCTTCCATGTAGCTAGGTAATTTTTTTTTGTTTAATTGTTTTAAAATTTATATTTAAATTTTTGAATCTAGATGTATCTCATTATCGAATTCAAATTTAAAGTTAAAAACTTAAAACTTTTTCATTTTCCAATACTTATGTAACTTATTAATTTATTTATGACATGTTATAGGTCACCTTTTTGGCAAAACATGGTTGATGCCATAACCATATGTGGGGGGGTTCAAAGCCCCTACTGAAGATGAATTAAAGGGCTCACTTTTGACTCAAAAGGTGGCAGATGTGAAAGCACAATTAGAGGAGCAGCGCAAGCAGTGGAGGATGATTGGTTGCACCATCACGACTGATGGTTGGACTGATTGGAGAAATAGGACCTGCTTAATTTCCTAGTTTCCTCCAGAGGTAATTGTACTTCCCTCAATGCATTGAAATTTGAATTTGATTTAGTGATTAATAATTTAATATGGCTGATTTATGTTTTTTAATTTATTGAATAATTGGTTTTGCTTATTTTTTCAGGTAACACCGTCTTCATGAAGTCCATTGATGCTTCTTCCCAATTCAAAAATGCCACATACTTGTGTGAGGCTATAGAGGAGGTGATAGCTGATGTGGGGGAACAGAATGTAGTGCAAGTGGTGACAGATAATGCAGCAAATTATGATGCTGCTGGTAGATTATTGATGGAGAGGCACCCTACTATATTTTGGACTCCATGTGCCGCCCATTGCATTGACCTCATGTTGGAGGATCTTGGCAAACTCCCATGGATCAAAACATGTGTGGAAGCAGCAAAAAACATATGCAAATTTGTATACAACCACACATGGGTGCTTAACCTTATGAGGCAATACACGGGGTTGAGGGAGTTGTCTCGTCCTGGCATCACCAGGTTTGCAACAAATTTTATCACGATGCAATCCTTGATTCGGTCAAGGGCAGCTTTAAGGCGCATGTTTACTAGTGAGGAGTGGTCTTCCTCATCCTTTTCTACAAGCACTGCAGGGATTGTTGTGGCTGATTGCATTTTTGATGAGCAAGGGTTTTGGACACCAATGGACGAGATTGTGAAGGTAAAATTTAATTATTTATAATGTTTTAATTTTTTAATCATATCTTACTTTTATTTGTTTATTTTCATTCACACTTATTTGTGAAACATGTTTGCACTGCAGTTTATTGAGCCCTTGCTAGTTCTCCTACGAGTTGCAGATGGGGAGAAGCCCGCAATGGGCTACATATATGAGGGCATGGATAGGGCCAAAGAGGCCATTAGATCAGTCTATGGTGGAGTTGAGGAGAAGTATCGTCCCATTTGGGATATCATTAATAGGAGATGGCAAAACCAACTTCATAGGCCCATCCATGTAGCCGCATGTTTCCTAAATCTGGCCTTCCAATTCCGTCGTGATCTCCGTGCAGATAGAGAGATTCTTAGTGGGCTCTACACGACGATAGAGCGAATGTTGCCCGCTGTTACTACACAGGTGGTGCAGGAGATAGATGCCTTCACTAAGGCACACGGAGACTTCTTTGCACATCAAATGTGCAAAGATAATAGGACAACATTACTGCCACGTAAAAATATATTTAAGGGCATAATTTTCATCTTTTTATATTAGAATTTATTATTAAATGTTGAACTTGAACTTGAAACTGTAAATGAGATTGATTTTGTTTCTTTTTCTCATCTCAGATAGCTGGTGGCATATGTTTGGTTCTGATACACTAATCCTGCAAAATA
Source organism: Sequoia sempervirens (assembly GCA_007258455.2). NCBI lineage: Eukaryota > Viridiplantae > Streptophyta > Pinopsida > Cupressales > Cupressaceae > Sequoia > Sequoia sempervirens. Next base: position 209,558 of record VDFB02095310.1, on the reverse strand, counting down.
TTGCCATTCGTATATTGAGCCAGCCATGTAGTTCATCTGGTTGTGAGCGCAATTGGAGTATGTTTGAGCACATATACTCCAAGAAGCGCAATAGATTGACAGTGGAGAGGATGAATGACTTGGTATATGTTCATTACAACCTTCGGCTCAGATACAGGAAGCTTTTTGACCACAACAAAACCCCGATTAGTCTAGAGGAGGTTGATCTATAGTCTGAGTGGATCACTGAGGCTACAAATGCAGTCTTTAGTGACGAGGACCTTGATTGGGTGGACCAGGCAGAGAGAGAGGCCGAGGTTGTAGCCATGGTTGAGGAGGCTAGAGCACGAGGAGACATAGCTGCTGTCGGTGAGAGTGGCATGGAGAGTCAGACACAGGAAGAGACTATGGCTGCAGCTGCAACATCATCCAGGACCCTTAGACGCCTTCGTAGGAAGGATGCTGGCTCCACTATGCCATAGGGCATAGAGTCATAGACTTATTGCTATTGTTTTACGTTTGATATTTCATATTTGTATGGAACATTTGATGTCATGGATTTCATATTCCATGAGTTTTGTATACATATGACAAATTTTATATATCTAAGTATGTTATTTCCTTTAGTAGTGCAACTACAATTTGTGTACTTTATACTTATGTAATCGTTGTATACTTGTGCATGTGATCAAATTTGCTTTTATTTGTGTTGTATTCAATAAAGGGTGCTTGAAACAAGTTTTAAATCTTTAAAAATCTCTAAATTTCTAGGGTTTTTTCAAATTTTTTTCATTTTGCCGCATCTGCGCAGCGTCCGAGTCCCGAGTCACCGAGTCGCATGCCGAGTCGCCCTTGCCGAGTCCGAGCCGCGTCCGAGTCTCGTTACTATGATTTGAATAGTGCTAACCTAAACCAAAAATAAAACAACACTCAAACTTGAAATATTTGAGTGTAAAATTCAGTTTTGAATTTACCTTGATTTATGATGATTGATAAGGACAATTGAAGTGGATGTAAACAATTTCTCTTCCTCTTCCTCTTCCTCTTGCTCAATGTAAATGCTAAATTGTTGATGGTGATTTTAGTTGAGGGTAGGCTATCATATTTATATATTTTTTGGGTTGTGGAGTTTTGATATGCCCACCTTGCTTATTAGGATTAGGGTTCATACTTTATATTTTTTAAAAGTGTGTTTTTAAATAATGAATTGACTTTTTTTGGGCAGGGGGATTCTTTGCCATCTCTAGGATGGTCAAGGGATGCTTAGGTGTGCCCAAGCCATCTTGGGGATAGTAGGGAGTCCCTTGGTTTCCTCTTGTAGGGACATTTCTCCTTGTAGGTTGCAATGGGGGGTTGGTAAAGGAACATTTCATCTCTCTTGTGTTTCGAGGACATCTCCATCATGGAAACTCCAGGGGAGGGGTGCATGTATTTGTGGAACTCAGGTATTTTTTAGGTCATATTTTAACCAACATGCCTCATGGGTGTATGAGACTTTGTTGGGGGAACAAGGGAAATCTTGTATTTATTGCTCAAATTCATACCTTCCAAGGTTTTGACGCTTTGACCAAGCTTGTGGGGAATAATCCTTCCTAATATGATTAAGCTTGAGGTACAAGTGCATCATTTTCCCAATATAAATGCATTCTTGTGTATGTTACCATGGATTTCATGTCTATTTGTTAGCTCCGCATCCCATCCTTTTTAAGGTATCAAGCATTTGCAATTGGCAAGAACCTAAACTTGGGTGCCTTTTTGTGAGTCAACCATGATGCGTTCTGGGATACCAAAGAAGACGTGTTGATGTTAATATTCGAGGAACGACTTTACTTGTATGTATTCATGGTCTCTTCTGTTAGGTTTATGATCAGATTTAATGCACAAAAAATTATTTCAAATCAGACACAATAACACAGCAGATACCCTGGGAAAACCCTCCTCTTGAGGGAGAAAAACCCAGCAACAATACATCACTTATATATTGAATCTCAACAAAGAAAGTCTCGTTTTACAATAGGCCAATATGAAGGCCAAATATAAGCACCAATGAATGATGCAACACAGCCAACACAGCCAACTCAAGACAACAATTCGCTAATACAAAATTCAGTCTCAATGGATATCGAACTGCCTTGAAGAACTCGCACTTGATGAAGGATAAACAATATGCAATTTGGATGATTATAATCACAACCTTCTATAGAAACTCGATCTGGACTTCTCTAGAGAATAATACAACTCTTTGATGATAATATATCAGCCTTCTATAAGCTTCGATCTTCTCTTTGACCAATCACACCTTTCTTGAGAACTCGCACTTATGAATGAATGAAAGAATGTGTTGAATACCAAATGAACAAAACTCATCTCTATTCTATACATGATGAAGAGAGAGGACACGTCTCTTCAAGATAAGATGTCAGCTTCAATGAAATGGTGTGTCTCCATAAAAGGTGGCGAGTGAGAGAAGTTGGCCTCAAATAATTGAACAATAATTAAATATTAAATATTCCCAAGTGAAGCGCCCTTTCACATACATATTGATCTCATGAGAAATCATGTCTCTTCATTAAATAAATATTAATCACCATTAATAAATGACGTAACCATCCATGAAGATCAATATTAACAATTAAATAGCCGAAAGGCTACAATTTAATTGTTTACTTTATTCGATCTAGGCTGGAAGGATTGAGCCCGAAGCTGCTAAACATCAACACTCCCTCTCAGCTAGGGAGAAATGCTTCGAGCTGCATAAGACACATCACCTCATCGTGATGCCAACCACAATGGCTACAACCATATGTGGGAATAGAATGATATCACCTCATCATGATATCAACCATAATGGCTACAACCATGTATGGAAATAAAACGATATCACCTCATCGTGATATCAACCATTATGGCTACAACCATGTATGGTATGTACAAGTGTTCATCACTTGCGTGATGTTGTCACCTCAACATGACTTTCACCATGGCTCTCCCAGAGGGTGAAAACACAAGTACAAGAAAATCATCATAGACTCTCTCACGTGATTCTGTCATGGAGTCACACACATGACATCCACCATGGCTCTCCCAGAGGGTGGAAACAAGGGCTTTCACCTCAAATCTCAAGGAGAAATGCATTAACAAGGGATTTCACCTCGAACTTCTCTCACAAAGAAGAACTCATTAATCAAGGGATTTCACCTCAAACTTCTCTCACAGAGAAGAACTCATTAAACAAGGGATTTCACCTCAAACTTCTCTTGCAGAGAAGAACTCATTAAATAGACTCACTGATGCTGAGACTCTTTCTCAGTTAAGGCTGGATTCTCCACCATACCAAGCTTATCTCGAAAGTACACAAACTTGATTTTGGAGAGAGGCTTGGTGAGAATGTCTGCCGTTTGCTCATCAGTGCTGATATGCCTTAACTGTATAGCCTTCCACAACACCATATCTCTAATATAGTGATACTTGATCTCACCATGCTTGGTTCTGTCATGAAACATAGGATTGACAGAAAGCTTAACGCAACTCTAGTTATCACAATGAATGATAGTAGGCTCCATTGATTGTCCAAACAATCCTGCAAGGAGCTTACGAAGCCACACTGCTTCCCGAGCTGCCATACAAGCTGCAATATACTCTGCCTCTGCTGTACTCAATGCGACAAATGACTGCTTCCTGCTGCACCAGGATATCATAGCAGAACCCAAACTGAAGCAACATCCAGAGGTGCTCTTCCGATCAGTGACACACCCTGCCCAATCAGAATCAGTATAGCCATGCAACTCCAGATCACACCTGCAGAATATCTCAACCCATATCCAACTATGCCACACAAGTATCTTAGGATATGCATCGCTGCAACTAGAAGTATTTGCCTTGGTTCACACATGAACTTGACAAAATGCATTTGCTGCAATTTGGTCTAGTATAGATACATCAATGATCCAATCAACTGACTGTATATAGTAGGATCCACCAGATCTGAACTAGCTGCAACCTCCTTAAGCTTTTGAAAATTGGTTTCCATAAATCAACATAAAGAACAAAGATCAACTACATTACCATCTTCTTCGCGTTCATTAGGCTCCCTCTGAATTTTCAAGCACTTGCATCAACCTTCTGACCTCTTCGTCCAAGATTGCCTGCAACACTTGCCTCAGTGCACACCTCTGGTATAGTAGAGAGTTCAGTGTAGACCTCCTCGACCTCATAGTAGATTACTCTATTCTGAATAGGTTTGCGGGGCTACCAATATCAAATCCAGATGACTGTATTGTGCAATTCTGATCTTAGTAGCTGAAGAGGTCTTTCAAAGATTTAACACTTGGCCTTGCAACACTGCAACCTTCACTTCTTCTCAGTGAATCACAAAACTCCCTCTTGATCCCTGCTTCAGAGTTTGCAAAGAAGACTTCTGGAAGTGAACTCCCTCTAGCCACCAACTCGGTCTCATGGCTGCAAGTTGTGACTTCACGCTTGATCATTTCTTTGGTTGGCATGACTTCCTCACAAGATGCCTCAATATTTTCATCACTAAGCAATCTCTCATCACCTTCTTGCTCCTAGAAATGTCCTAAAAGCATTTTAGAGAGAGATTACTAATAGTTTATAATTATCCAAAGAAATATCAAGACTAGAATCATACAAGGTTTACTATCTCAGGTTATAGCATAAATACATAATAATTTATGAACAATATTAAAACATAAATGAATCAACCTATAAGAGAAATATATCAAAAGATCAGAATGAAGGGATAAAGAAACTTATCTTTATTCAATTTTGATATAACTCTTTCTTCCATCTTTTACTCCTCTCGAGAGTGCCAAACTCAGCACAACAAAAGAACAATCTGCACAACTACAGATTTCTTGAATGCAATATGTAGTTAGCATGTAGAACCAACTCTCTCCAAGAGTTCAAGGCTCTATCACAGTTCATGCATTAGAGAATGATACCATCGAAATTACAATTCTCTTTTTATTTCAGAGTCACTAAAAAATCTTCACAACCAGCATGCAATAAATGAAATCTTCAAAAAATCTTATGCTAGTGAACACAATTCAAGAGAAACCACTATCTCTCTTTACTAATTACAAGATCCAACTAAATGATATAACTCAGCAAACAAAGAATAGTTATCTCTTTAAATATTCTGATGGATGCAAATACTTGGACATAGTAAGATACGCTGCTCTTGCGCTCAGATCAGCACACAACCTTCATGGCTTGAACACAGGTCCATGACTTAGAATAGAAATTCCCTAGAATCCTTCTAAGGAAAGATCTCATCCACATCCGCAAATGAAGCATGCTGATTCGGCCTAGTTAGGCAATCCTTTGCATAGTGACCGAACTTGTCACAATGAAAGCATTGGACTTGGGAGAGGTCCCACTTCTTCTTAAATGCGGGAGCACCATCTGACCCTTTATCTCTATTCCTCTTGAAGTATCCTTTCTTTCCTCCTTTTCCTTTCTTCTCCGATGATTGAGCAGAAAGAACATGAATGTCTTCATTTGTAGAGCTTCGATCAATACCTCTCGCAGCCAACTTAGACTCTTCTTGAATACAGTCTGCCCTCAAACGATCAAACTTGGGAAGTTTCGATCTCGTGCTTATTCCTTGAATGTAAGACTCCCAAGATGAAGGAAGACCATTAAGGGCAAGCATGGTCAAATCCTTGACATCAACAAAATGACCAATAGAAGAGAGTTGATCTCTCAATTCAGAAATCTTCATGAAGTAAGCGATGACAAATTCTCCTTCCGCCATCTTCACATGATGTAGTTGTTGCTTTAATGCAAGTGCATGGCTTGTGTTGTTGATCTCATACATCTCCTCCAGAGACTTAAATATCTCCCTTGCCGGAAAAATATGATCCTTCACGGAATCAACTAACATCTTCACCCACTGCAACTTCTCTTCTTCCTCCTCAGGTTCAGGAACATTGGACTCCACAAACTCACCCAAGTCATTTTCACGCAATGTAAGCATGATCCTGAATCTCCAAGATGTGAAGTTGGATGCTCCCTCGAGTCTATCCTCAATCTTCAAATCATTGACAAAGATAGAGATGGACAAGGAAATATAAAGAAGAGAAAAAGAGTATCGCTGTATGAACAAATCTGATCATGATCTCCTCAAACCCGCTTTGATACCATGTTAGGTTTATGATCAGATTTAATGCACAGAAAATTATTTCAAATCAGACACAATAAAACAGCAGATACCCTGGGAAAACCCTCCTCTTGAGGGAGAAAAACCCAGCAACAATATATCACTTATATATTGAATCTCAACAAAGAAAGTTTCCTTTTACAATAGGCCAATATGAAGGCCAAATATAAGCACCAATGAATGATGCAACACAGTCAACACAGCCAACTCAAGATAACAATTCGCTAATACAAAATTCAGTCTCAATGGATATCAAACTGCTTTAAGAACTTGCACTTGATTAAGGATAAACAATATACAATTTGGATGATTATAATCACAGCCTTCTATAGAAACTCGATCTGCACTTCTCTAGAGAATAATACAACTCTTTGATGATAATATATCAGCCTTCTATAAGCTTCGATCTTCTCTTTGACCAATCGCACCTTTCTTGAGAACTCGCACTTATGAATGAACGAAGGAATGTGTTGAATACCAAATGAACAAAACTCATCTCTATTATATACATGATGAAGAGTGAGGACGTGTCTCTTCAAGATAAGATGTCGGCTTCAATGAAATGGTGTGTCTCCATAAAAGGTGGCGAGTGACAGAAGTCGGCCTCAAATAATTGAACAATAATTAAATATTAAATATTCCCAAGTGAAGCGCCCTTTCACATACATATTGATCTCATGAGAAATCGTGTCTCTTCATTAAATAAATATTAATCACCATTAATAAATGACGTAACCATCCATGAAGATCAATCTTAACAATTAAATAGCCGAAAGGCTACAATTTAATTGTTTACTTTATTCGATCTGGGCTGGAAGGATTGAGCCCGAAGCTGCTAAACATCAACATCTTCCTCCAAAAATGCATATTGAGTAGTGTCATTGGTTAATTTCCTTTTTTTATTTTATCCCAGTATGCATTTGTGAGAAAATAGTGAGCAAAAGCTTTACATTCCAAATAAGTTGCATTGTTTTTTTCCATAAAGGGTTGTTGGAATTGAATGCAATTTAAGGCTTCATATTCTGGCCTTTTAGTCTTGTGAAGCTTTTGCAGTCATGGTTACTTGTGAATACCAATATGTTTCTTCATCAAAATACTGAATATCAGCTGTTAGTATTGATTTGCAGAGAGTTTATGCCAAGCAACATCATCCTTCAAAGTTTGTTTGGTATTTTTTTCTTTGTTGGGAGAAGAACCTTGAAATATTCTGTCATTGCGTTTTAAACTGTACTTGATTAGGGAAGGCCTCAATCACAGTCTATAACCTTATATTGAGAAGAGAAACCTAACCAAAACTTGTCCTAAAGTTAGTGCTATATCTGTCTCTAATCTTTGAATACACCTTTTACCTGAGTACATAAACTTCATGCCTTCAAAATGCTTGCAGTGTGAACAAGCATTGGACAGACTTTCGGGTTTATCATTTTGATGCTCAGATGGTAAATTGGGGCTGTGTGATATTTATCTGTCAGCTAAAGACTTTTAAATTTTTTGCCTAGGCCCAATGGATGTGTTCCAACAGGATCATGACATAATATTTGTACCTTATTATTGTATGATTAGCAATTTGAGACTATGCTCTAAATCCAACACATACTTCCTCTCTATTCAAGATATTTAAGAACTGCACATCATTTTATTTTGTTTAGTTTGGCAGGATATTCTTGGTATGCTTAATATGTCAGTAGTTAACAATCTAAATCACTCAATTTCTAAAACCAATTTTCTTCTTAAATGGCTGTTTTGTTTTCACAGGCTCTTGAAAGGCGGGTAAAGACGTTAGAAAAGGAGCTGGATGCAGCCATTTCTGCATCTGTTCATGCACGGACAGAAAAGAGACAAGCTGAAGCTGCTCAGCGTGCTGCTGAAGCACGTACACAAGAGGTTCTAAAGGAGCTTGAAAACACAACAAGTATGTTTATAATTTTCTTGAATCTTGTATGATCTGTCCATAGATCATGTTTGTTAACTAGGTTTGTTTCTGATTTATCTAGATTCTGTTAGATTTCTAGCTTGACATGGTATAGCTAAACGGGTATTCCCTGTATCATGCTGAACAAAATCAACAGTTGATAAAAAGAAGAAGAGAGATTTAGAATATAGAGATGGCACAAAAGAGACTTTTATCCAGATTGTAATAGTGACTGTTGAACAAAAAACAAAGATAACAATGGATACAAACTTTGTTGATTGTTGTTGTATCCTTCAAAGCCTTATTCAAATAAGTAAATTTAGCCTTAGCATCCTTTAAAAACTTCCATGATATTGGCATTTCTACTGGAACCCAACATAGAAGGATTCTGGCTTACATTCATTCTTTTCCCACAAGAGTGTAGAATGGATCCTTACAGGCTTACATAAACTGATTGTGCACAAGCTATAAATGGCTGTAAAGTCAACCATTGTCATAGAGATTAATATAAGACATTGTTATATATGATAGATGTATGCTATGGACTCTAGTTGATGAGATCCGTTCTTGGATATTTATGTAAATTAGCTCACACCTTTAGCTTTTAGCTTTCCTTTCTACCTTTTATTCTTGTGGCATAGATTTTTGAGAACATTCTACTCTGCTTTCTCTGCCATTCATATGTGTTAATTTGTAATTTCTGCTGCTATATCATTATTTCACCTCACCATAGATAACTTCAAACTTTGAATTCGCTATTAAATGGAAAGAACGATTGTAGTATACATTCTTTGAAGTATTCAACTAAAATTCTTGGATGATTGGATGAAAATTCCGACACTAGCCTTTTGGCATTCTATGAAATGCTACATGAACTAGTACAATGAAGGTCTTAACAGATTTGTTCCAAACTTTGAGATGTTTTGGAATAAAATTATTGTAGAATTCAAAGTTATTGGGGAGAACAGATTGCCTGTGTAGGTATGTGGAAGCTGAAGTTAGTATTACATAGGTAATTGGTAAAATATTTGATGTATTAACAACGAGCAATGTGCTCAATAAATAATTTACAAGATGTACAAGGAACACGATCTTATCTTAAGAAAAAGTAGGAAGTTTCTAAAAGAAACTTCAGATAAGATCTCGAACAACAGAGACGATCTTATCTACATATTCTACAATATTTTACATAGTTGAGCATTAATAAATAAATAAAGAATATTATTTTAATACCCTCCCTTAATGCTCAATCTATCAACTACACCAAGATGCCCCCTAAATTTTACAAACTTATTTGGACTGAGCGACTTGGTGAGAATGTCTGCTGTCTGGTCCTCTGTTGGAACATACAGCAACTGAACTGATCCGTTTTCAACCAGATTCCGAATGAAATGACAATGAGTTTTGACATGCTTGGTTCGCTCATGGAAGACCGGATTCTTGGCAAGTTTGAGAACTCCCTGATTATCACAGAACAAGGGAGTCGGACCTGCTTGAGATATTTGCATATCTGCAAGCATCCGACGAAGCCAAACTGCCTCACATGCTGCTTTTACTGCTCCCTGATACTCTGCGTCTGTTGAGGAGAGAGCCACTGCCTGCTGCTTCTTACTAGTCCATGTGACTGCACCGGATCCCAAACTAAACACATACCCAGATGTTGATTTCCTGTCATCAACTGAACCTGCCCAATCTGAATCTGTGAACCCACTGAGTTTAGGATCGTGACTCCGAGTGTACAAGAGTCCAAAATCAGGAGTGCCTTTCACATAACGCAGCACACGCTTCGCTGCTACCCAATGATCAGCCTTGGGGGCTATCATGAAGCGTGATATGTAGCTCACTGCAAAACTCAAGTCAGGTCTAGTGGCAGTGAGATAGATGAGGCTGCCCACTAGTTGCCTGAACAATGTTTCATCTTCCATAGGTGAATCGGACTTAGCTGACAACTTAAGCCCTTTTTCCATTGGTGTGGAGGCAGGTTTGCAATCCTGCATTCGAAACTTATCCAGAAGACTTCGAGCATACTTGGATTGGGAGATAAAAATGCTGCTCACTCTGTCTGCCAAACCTCAACACCTAAACAATAATGCAGGAGGCCCAAGTCTGTCATGTCAAAAGTTTTGCACAAATCCTGTTTGATCTTAGCGATCAAATGTGTCGAACTGCCAGTAATGATCAAGTCATCCACATAGACAACAACAATCATGATCTCATTACTAGTATTCTTGGCATACAGGTTCGAGTCAGATGGACTCCTCTGAAAGCCATGATCTGTGAGGTACTTATCAATCTTGATGTACCAAGCCCGATGAGCCTGCTTCAGGCCATAGAGTGCTTTGACCAATCTGCACACTTTTTGTTCTTGACCAACAACTTTGAAACCTGGAGGTTGCGTCATGCACACTTCTTCCTTCAACTCACCGTTGAGGAAAGCACTCTTCACATCCATCTGATGGACCTTCCAACCAAATTGGGCTGCTAAGGCAAGGACGAGTCGTATGGTACTCATTTTCGCTGTAGGAGCAAAGGTCTCCTCGTAGTCAATGCCTTATCTTTGTGAGAACCCCTGTGCAAGCAGACGAGCTTTGTACTTGTCAAGGGTTCCGTCAGCTTTGTACTTCACCTTGTACACCCATTTGCAGCTAATGGGCTTCTTCCCTGGAGGAAGATCAGAAAGGACCCAAGTGTGATTCTTCTGAAGACTCTGGTATTCAGATTCCATTGCCTTTTCCCACTCAGGTATCCCTTTTGCCTCTGAATATGTCTGAGGCTCATAAACACTGTGGATGTTGGCCATGAGAGCAAAATTCACTGTAGACTACTGTTTTCTCTTGTTTTTGGATGATCTACCCTCAGTGAGCTCATCAGCACGAAGATCACTGATAGTCTTAGCCCACCATTTCGACCGGAGAGTAGAAGTGCCAACATCAGATGTAACAGGAGGAGTTGGATTTGGTTGTGGATCTGGAATAGGTTCAACAGGGAAATTTTCACTATCATCTGGAGGAAACTTAGGTTGAGCATCATCAAAGACTAAGTCTTCGTCATCCCTCCCATCAGGTGAACCTAACGGAAGTCGGACGCCCACATCAGGAGCCGACAGAGGCTGATCCTCTGAATGTTGAACAGGTGAGGAAAAGTGAAATGGCCCTCGTTCCTCATCAAAGACAAAATCCTGACTGAAGATAAGACGATCAGTGTCTACATCAATCAGCCGGTATGCCTTGTGGTTGTCACTGTACCCTGTGAACATTAGTTTCTGGCTCTTGGAATCCAGCTTAGAGCGCTTGGCCTCTAGAACCCAAACATATGCAAGAGAGCTGAAAACCTTCAAATGACTGATCCTGGGTTTGCGACCAGTCCAAACTTCCTCAGGTGTCTTCTGTAATGAACCGGACTAATTTTTTTTTTAAATCTTACAATGCACAATCCAGTACAACAAGAACCCGTTAAAGGTCAGCTCAAATCAAACCAGCAATAGAAAGAAAGACTCAACACCAAGAATGTGCTTTCCTAACCTGAGATGGGCAAGGCGCTATCATATGGAGGAGCAACCAAAGTAAATACAGTACAGACTGAGCAATGGCCAGTCTCCACTAACAGTGGGAATACAATGAAGCTTACAAATGTAAATATGAGCTAGTCAGTACTACTGACAGCCTTACAATGAATATGTTTTTCCTGCAAGCACACTGTTTAGAAAGATAATCAAGCTGCAATAGTATAGAGCTCCTTCCAAATGTCCTATATGACTTCAATAGCTCATATCCCAGCCAAAAGATGAATTTCCTAAATCTGATATATCAGACCTGCAACATGAAATGAAGAAATCTGCAACCTAGCACTCACTCAAATGCTTGTATCTTGCTCAAATCTCACTCTAATGACATGAAACCAAGTGCAGATTGCTCTAAGGATGATGGCGCCCAAAATGAATACCTAAAACCTCTCCAAACAACCTCTATTTATTTTGCACAAATCCCAAAGCAACCTCAGAATGGTACGACCCTCTTGAAAGGGCGATTTAGCTAGGAAAAATCAGAAACTCCATTAAAAAATCCACAAACTTGCAAATAGGGTTGCCCCAAGTAGAGAAGGGGATATGACAAACACCCAAAACAATATCTTTTTTATTTTTTGATATATGAATGAAAAACCACCTACAGCAATGCAATATTAGGAACTCCAGAATATGACAAAATGCTTAAACTTCAACAACAAAATGCAAGAAAACTCAACTACAATGCTAAACAACCCAACTACAATCTAACTCTCAACTTGTTGCTATCTTTCAAGAAAGAAGATGAGCCAAGTGCTAGGAGGTATGCTTTCCTCGAAGCTTGCCTGAAGACATTCCAGCAGCATAACATTATGGTAGACAAAAGATCCCAAATGAAGAGCTGAGGCCTGAATATAAAGACTTGAGGAGAGCCTTTTAGAAACTTCAAGAAGGGCGCCCAATATTCAATTTTGAATTCAACACTTTTCCCTCCAAAGGTGGCGTCCTTTTCTCATAATATAATATTTCACCTTTTTATAAAATCAATCTTTCCTTCAAGTAGGCGTCCCCCTTCTCCAACCCATAATTTGGCCTTAAAATATAAAATATCTCTTAATGAAGCATTGACCCATAAAGTCCCCTTTTTAAAAACAACATAAAGTTATAATGCTAGGCCAAGGGGGGTTATAATATTAAAATATAACATTATAATGTGAAAAATACTTCTCTCCATAAAAATTGCACCAAAAGGCCAAAAATCCTAGTACCAACTGTACTGGCTGAAGAAGAGAGCCAATCACATTGTAGCCAACAAGACCACTGCCAGAAATAGAATTTACTAACAATAGTAAATTCATGAAGTTGCTCAAAACACCAAACCAACTATACCACTGCGAAGCTCTCTGAAAACCCAAAAAGAATCCACAATCCAATTCCCAAACTTCAAGCAACAACCTCCTAAAAAACAGGAAACCTTTAATTTCACCATCCGAGTAGCCTACGGGTCTCCGGAATAGGCCAACGGTCAACTGAAGCGATCACATTTGAGAAGGGGACATTACATCTTCCCCTTAACAGCATGAGTGGGTGACCTATTAAGGAGATAGACTGAAGTATTGACTGCTTCTGCCCAAAACTTGGTAGGAACACTCCTGTGTTGCAACATGGAGCGAGCCATGTCAACAATCGTACGATTACGCCGCTCTACAACACCGTTTTGCTGAGGAGTGTAGGGTGTGGTCAACTGACGTTTTATCCCCATGAGTATCACAGAAGTTGGAGAATGTACTAGAACAAAATTCCCCTCCATTATCTGACCTAAGAGTTATGATACAAGAACTGGACTCTTTTTCTACCAAGGCCTTAAACTTCTGAAATACATTAAAAACTTCTGATTTCTGCTTAAGAAAGTACACCCACATTTTCCTACTATAATCATCAACAAAGAGTAGAAAGTACTTGCAACCAGTTACAGAAGAAGTAGACATAGGCCCACAAACATCAGCATGAACTAATTGAAGTACCTTAGAAGCTTGCCAAGAGTCGCCATCCTTGAACAGTGTGGGATGCTGCTTCCCGGCCTAACAAGGACCAAAACGCCCTAATGCTAAGTCTGAATGTCAGGTAAGCCATCTACAAGTACCTCCCGAGCAAGCTGATAGAGATAGTGCTCATTCAAGTGTCCGTACCGTTGGTGCCAAAGACTGGTGACAGCTGAATTTCTGGCTGCCAAGGCTAACTCCGGAGAATCACCAGTGTCCACAAGCCTGTAAAGGCCATGATCCTCTATCCCAACGGCCACCGTTGTGCGAGTCTCGCGATCTACAATTGAACATTTGTGCGAGCTGAACACCACATCCATATGGGGAGAATGCCGCATTATCTGATTGACTGAGAGAAGGTTGAGCTCTATATTGGGTACATAATACATGTTGAGGAATATGAGATCCTTCCCGCCAGACTGAACCTGAATAGTGCCTGTGCCGACAACTATGTATTCCTCGCCTCCAAAAATCACTGAGTCAGTGCAAGGGGAAAAGTCTGTGAACCAGTCACGCCTATGTGAGAAATGACGCGAGGCACCAGAATCTATGTACCAAGCAGAGGATTTGACATGGTCTGCAGGCCTTTTTGCCATGAGTGCATAAAAGGCAGATTCCTTCTGCTCAAAGTGCTCCAGCATCAGATTATTTAAACTGGCCATCTTCACGCTTTTCGAGGCATGAAAAACGAGATATTGAGAAGAGGTTGATGCACGAAACTCGAGGCACGAATTCTAATGCAAAAACAGAGGCAGATTTAGGTACAGACTGCAGAAAGTACAATGTACGAATGTCACAAAATTCGAGGCACAAAAAACGATGCACCCAGAAAATTCAGAGACCAACTCAGTTGAGCTCTCGAAAAACCCACCAAGAATCTGCAATCAGAATTTTTTTTCGACTTGATCTGAATGTTCAAAACCCTAGTCAAGCTTCCAGAAAGCCCTAGCCGCCATGAAAACACAGAAAAATTTCTGAAATCTGTCAAAAGATTTGTCCAACTTTAGGACAATATGTGGGCAAACGAGATGATAAAAAATGCAGACAAAATCCTCCATAAATCGCGTTCAATACCCGATGAAAACGCGCCTAAAGGAGTTTTCAAAAACGCGTTTCCGTCACTCGAAGAACAGAGAGGAGAAAACACAAGCTCCCATCGTGTAGTAAGGAGGTTATGTGTTCAGAACACGGAATCCGTCGTGCAGAGACAAGGGCACGAAAAATGCACGCGGATGGAGACAAAACAAGCCTGAACAAATATTAAATATCCGTCCTCCAAAAACGGCACAAAAAAACTGCGACGAGGGAAGAAAGCTAGTCGCGCAGGCTTCAATCACGATGATCCGTGGGGCACGACGTGGGAGATATAGAGGACGCAGAAGCAGAAATGAAAGAACACCAGAAAGTCGTTGATTCTCAGGAATGCACCAAAAAACCCAAAGAGATTGCGCCCAAACTAGAAGCTTTAAAACACGCGGCCGAGTAGAAAAAACGAGCCCACAATTGTATTTGCAGAACCACAAAAATCTTCAATCATAGATCTTCGAAACTCAGGTACCCAATAATTTCGAAAATTTCCATTGAATTTTTTTTTCAGAATTATAAAATTTTCAAAAAAATCAATTATTTCAAAAAATTTAAACAAAATAATTTCAAAAAGAAATTATTAATTTTTCAAAAAAAAATTGTTTTCCTGAGCTCTGATACCATATTACACAGGTAATTGGTAAAATATTTGATGTATTAACAACGCGCAATGTGCTCAATAAATATTTTACAAGATGTACAAGGATAAGATCGAACACGATCTTATCTTAAGAAAAAGCAGGAAGTTTCTAAAAGAAACTTCAGATAAGATCTCGAACAACAGAGACGATCTTATCTACATATTTTACAATATTTTACATAGTTGAGCATTAATAAATAAATAAAGAATATTATTTTAATAGTTAGCTACAAAGAGAGAGTGTGCATTAGAGTCTAGACAATTAGGAAGCTTATGTATAAATAAATTACACTTATGTGTGATGAAAATGCTACCATATCAAAATTATGAAGAGCATCTTGCTCTTGTCGTGCTCTTACCTAGCCTTCAAAATAACATTTTGTTGAATTTGTACATGGTAGTGCTGGCTTGTAGATGTACTCATCCATAATGTCAAATCCTAGATGGTCTATATCCTTTTGTCAGCTTTTGGTTTGGTTTATGTTCTTTGGGCTTTCTATTTTGGTTTCTTTGCTACTGTGTGACAAGTCAATACTCTTGCTTCAAGGTGACAGATGTTTTGTGATAAGTATAGGTTGCATGAAAGGTTAGCAGAGGTTTGAAGTGTGATAAGAGATGATTGACAAAAGAATACACTATGATAGAGAGTTTCGTTGGTGACAAGGTTCATCAGTCAAGAGAGGGAAATGTAGATGAGATGTGTCTGCGGAGCATAAAAAAAATAGGCAGCGTGCGGAGGCTGCATGAGGCAGGTTGGCTGTGGAGAGGGCCTGTGGGCTTGCAAGATTGTAGATATAGTGAGGCCTACATGACCATAGACCTACTAGTGGTTACACATAAATAATTAAAGATGTTGGAACTTTGGTGTGCTATTCATCCGCATACAGTTCCTGGGTGAGAGAAGATGTTGGATTAGTCACAATCTAAGTCACCATATTCGACCGAATTTCAACATGAAATTCGAAATTCGTCGAATTTCAAAACAAGGGTTGAAATTCGTTCATATTCGAACAAATTCGTCGGTCAAATATGGGCGTTGAAAAATATTATAAAACGATTGATTTATTAGGGTTTTTTAGGGTTTTTTCGTTATAAAATTGACGGCTACGTTTGATATCGAACCACCTCTTTCTTGCGGCTGCAACTCGTCTTTTGTCTTGCGTCTGCAACCTATCTCTTTTTCGGTATCATCTCTCATGGCATCACTCTCTGCTTTGGCATGAACTATCAGCAACGGTCGTCACTCTGCGTCGGTGTCCGAAGAATCAACTAATCTCTGCTTCGAATTCGACGTATCTACTTCGAGTTTGACGTATCCAACATCAATTGCGGACGACATTTCTTCTGCAACTCCCGCAAATCACTGAGCTCGACGTATCCAACATCAACTGCGGACGGCGTTTCTTTTGCAACTCCTGCAAATCACCCAATTTCAGCTTGTACTCTTCTCGTCGAAGGAGGTAGGAAGTTCGATTTTTTTTTAAAAAAAATTTAGGGTTCAATTTTTGTATTTGTCACCTATAGAAAAATATAGGAAGAATTTTTAATATTATTTAAATTTTAAACTGTATTTAATATTTTATTATTATTTTATTTTGTATTTAATAATATTAATAATAAATATTGTGTTTACTTATTATTTAATATTTATTAATCTGTACAGTTCATTTTTTCATTTTTACTATAAAATAGTAAAATGTAAATTATATTAATATATTTATATTATTATAGATTTTCATATTATAATTTAATTAATATTTAGTATTTTATTAGAGAATTATATGGAGATATTACTTATATTTATAAAAAAAATAAAAAAATTACATAAGGCGAATTTCATTCGAATTTTATAATTTTCGAATTTTTTCCTTGTCGAATTTCATTCAAATTTCAATGTTGTCGAACTTGAATTCGAATTCGAACCTGGTGACTTAGGTCACAATCCTGTTGAAGCGTTTGATCTCAAATACTTTAAGGTATTCCAATATCCCAGTCTATTGGTAGAGTGTAATGGGGATTCAATTCACCTAATTGCTAGAGCACCACTGCTAGGATGTCACCTAATTGCCACTGCCATTGCTGTACTGGGTGTAAAGATATCAGCATTCACTCCAAGATATGGCATCTGTTTGAGAACATCATCAAAACACTACCTGTAGGTTAATGAGGAGTCTACTAATAAAAACCTCATCAGAATCATAAAAAAGGATGGCACCTACATCTAAAGCAAGCACTGTGAGTAGATAGGATAACACCAAAAGAAAGCAATTGCTATGTCTCCTTATTCCATAGTATATGGCAAAGAGGTATCCTTCCCTATCTCTTTAGAAATTCCTACTCTACAGTTAATCAAGCAATTGGAGATAGAAGGAAACAAAGCTAAGGAGATGGGAATAGTGGAGCTATTGGAACTAGAAGAGAAGAATGGAACTGCCAGAAATGCAATGCAAAACCACCAAGAGATTGTCAAATGCTGGTTTGACACAAACATTTTACAGAGCAAACCTTTATGGTTGGGGACAAAGTCCTCAAATGGGAAGAAGGTATAGTGAAGGACGGACCACATTCTAAATTTGATTCCCTTTGGAGTGTACCATTTAAAGTTCAACCGAATTGGACCTGTGGGAAAAGCCTTGTGAATCAGTTTTCTAGATTTTCAATAGTTGCAGTTCAGATGGGGACTTGTTTTCCACAAGCAAGGATTTTTGTGGAAAAAGTGAATTGAACTAGATAAGCGGAAAAGACTGTCAGAACTAGCCTTTTGGATTGGTTGGAAGTCGAGTTACCACGAAAAAAACTTACAATTTATTTCTTTGTTTTTTCTACTTTTGCAGGGACTTCCAACCGGAGACCTTGTGGTGAAACCTAAGGGAACTAGACCTGGTCTGGTTGCACAAGTAAAATCCACAATCCAAAATCTGATTGGTTTTGACTCATTTCAACAAAATTTTTGAACACTTCCCTTCCCTCTTGAACAACACTTCAATATGGAGACCCAACTAGAAGTTATCTTAGATGGGTTATCAACAATGAGTGAACAAGGCCAAATGCAGACTTATAAAGCGGAACAAAGCAAAAATGAAACACATCAAAATGGGGTGCCAATAGGCAGAGCTTGTGAGGAAGATTAATCAACTTAAGTTTTGTTTAAGCTAGGATTAGAAGGACAGTTAACATCTTTGGGCTATATAAGGCACACTAGGTTTGCAATCGAATTCATAATCAATTGTCTGTATTGTTAAATTGTTAAGGAGTTGTTTAGAAATTTTGAAGCAGTCTGGGATGTAGTTGATGCTGTTTGGGAGCCTATCCTCTGGTCATGGTCTAGAGAATAATTTTTACAAGGGTGGAGTTGTGAAATTCAAAGTCTTCAGTTTCACTTAGAGGATGGGTAGAATCGGAGTGAGAATGATCTGTTGGGGGGAGTGTCTAAGATATTGCCCAACAATTCTCTTCCACTAATTGTGGTAGATGAGGGATATTATTTGGAAATTGGTTGATGATTTTCTCATTGTTCCTTGCACTTGATAGTAATTCTTTATCTCCAAGCAGAAGATCAATGGTGCATCTTTACCAAGCTCCCACCACTCATAGAGTTTCCTCAACAACCTTGGTATGTGCATATGACTTGAGGGCTACTGGTCGACCAAGCAGGTCAGAAGGTGAAGTGTGTCTTTGACACAGCTGCTAGTTTTGGTTGGAACTCTTTGCTCCTCCACTCCCATCCTTTCCTTCCATGTCATTGGGTTTTGTAGTTCCAACTAACTATGGATCGTTTTCACTTTCCTCCGCATTGCCATGCCACTTCGTGCGCACACTTTCCGCCTTGTTTGGAAATTATGGTCTGATTTTGCTCTAACTAATTCTTTGCAAATGGCTTGCAACACGATATGATTTTTTGACAAGTACTTCATGTGTTCTCCCCTATCTTGTTGTGTTAATATAACAAGTGTCACCCATCCAATGGGCTCTCATTGTAATATTTTCTATATAAGGAAATAATCATTCATTTCTAAACAGGTTGGGAAAGTGAGGAAAAGAACCTCTGTTGCACTTGTTTGATGAATTCTATGAATATATACAGGCTGTTATAATTTTATCCTTTATGTTATCGCATTTCTTTGAGAATGATAGCCAAGAGTTAGTTTTCTCTTCATGCTCAGTTGTAGCATCGAATTATCATTTTACGCTAGTTTGTGTTGAAGGAATGTTGTTATCCTTTCGTAAATGGTAATGGGAAAATGTAATTGTCATAATGGATAATTAAGTAGAATTGTGTAGGAAGGCTATAACCGTTGGTTTTATCATTGCGAGGCAGCGATATATACATCAAACCACTAGAGAATGTTATTATGATAGAATGTAATGTCCCCTTTTTAGGGTTTCCTTATTTGGCAATTGGTGCTATCTTTTAGAATCTATGTTTGCTTATTCAGAGGAGTATATTGGTATTACTAGTGGACTTTTTTGGGTTTTTTGCGGGCCTTGGTGGGAAGAATTACTATTTTTAGCAATGTCTATTTTTAGTAAGTTTTAGTGCATCTCGATTTGGGCCATTTTGGAGTTTGGACACATTTCCTATTTTTAGCAACTTGCAATTTTTAGTAAGTGTTATTTTGGGCACCTAGTCTTGGCAGCAGTGCAGTGTAGAGTTTCTATTTTTGGCAGTGGTGAGTTATCTCAGTGATCGGAATTAATATTTGTTTATTTGCCACTTAAGTTTATAAAGTTGTTATTTTAACTAAGTGAGAAGGGGCGTGGGTTATAAGAGATCCCCTTGGCCTAGTAGAGTAAAGTTGTTTTTAAAGAGGGGACAATGTTATCTCATGTTAAGGCCTAGAAAGAAGGTTATATTTCATATTTTGAAGGCTTATTATTTGCCTCAAAAGGTGGACGCCCCCTTTGCAGAGAATTTCATGAAATTTCAAAAAGGTTAAGTTTAATGTAATTTTTGAAGAGATAGAAAGGGGCATGGGCTTTTGGATGGAAAAGGCGAGTTTGAAATTGTGTTGCCCTAATTTCCCCCTCTTTCTCTATTTATTCCCTTTGGAGCTCTCATTTGGGTATGGCAGACTTTGACAACATAAGGAGATTTTGTTGGATTGTTTCCAGAATTTGTATACGGCCGACTGAGGACGAAAACCCTCATCTCTAGTTGCTGGTTTTGGTGGTGAGAGATCCACCCTAGCTGGTTTGGTGTTTTCACACAGGAAACACACTAATTTTCACAAAGTTAAGGGATTTCAGGGTTTCAAAAGAATGAAGAGTTTTGAGGTAAACTGATTACAGATATATCTGAGTTTTTTAGAGTGGATTTTGGTTTGGTATTAGCATGGTCGTTTAAGCAGATTGCAGGATGCCTGGAAATGGACACGAGTCTTCACAGATCAAAGCGCTGGCTGTTGAAGGTTTATTTCATGATTCAAAGTGGTACCAAGTCTGATTGAAGACATTCCCTGCAGATCTGGTCCATACTTGTGGAGTCTTCAGGGGTTACCAGGGCCGTACAGCCCTATATAGCTGCTGATGGTACTGTTGTTGCCTAGTATTCAGACCTGTAGCTTCATTTATGGGGCGATTAAATGCTAGGAGTGCAGATAAGTGTGTTTACAGGATTCACTACTGTCTTGACCCGTTTGGGTGCATTGGGTGTGAAGCTGGAAACCTGCTGGAGTGAATATATTTGCTGACCAGCCTGTTACAGTGTATTTCAGATTACTTTCAGACCTGTAAGTTACCTTTTCTCACCCTTCTGGGATTGCTAGAGAGTGCTGGAAGCGTGTTACATTGTTTGGAACCTTTGGGGGGGATATCTTCTTGCTGTTCTGGCCTACAACAGTTACATTACAGACCTGCCATCACTCAGACAATTATATCAGATCTGTCTACTCTCTTAGTGTTGGCGTTGATTGGGTTCGGGACCCTTTGGGAGTGTTGGTTGTGAGTTTGGAAGATTGCTGGGTGATTAACCTTGGCTGTCATGTTCATTACAGAGTGCCTTTAGACTGTTTCAGAATTGTTTGCAGTCTTCCAGACCATCTATTCAAGGTACATCATTGTTGTTTCAATTGGGAATTGGTTTAGTGTATTTGGACATGGTGGAGTAGTGATTTTATCAGAGTTATATGTATCTATTTTGTATCAGATCTTGTTTAAACTCTGTTATCAATATCAATACCTATGACAGCAGTGCATCATCTTTTGGCATGTTTATGTTGTTGATTTCATATTGTCAAAAAAATAAAAAAAATTCAGGGGTGAACATTACTGTTCTACACCATCCTTGTTCCTTTGCCGATTCTCGAAATAGCTCTCAAAAGTCTTTCTTCTCCAACATCCATGTGTAGTCCTTTGGCTTGAGTTTGCTCCTTATTTTCTCCTCTTAATTCATCTTCTATGTCATGGGTGTCCTCTCTTTGGACAAACCTTTTTCACATGTCTTTCTTGACCGAATCCAATCTTACTTGCATTATCCTCAGCATTTCTGTGACTTCATCGAAGCATGTTGATGATTCATCAAACAAAACCCACAGCTGTAAATTCAAGCTACAAGCCTACACAGGTTGAGTACACCAGTGGGTACTGATTCAAACTCACTCTTGCAGGAATGACACCTACTCTGATACCAACTGATGCAAATCAAGGCTGGAGAACCCAACTAATGGCTGTCTAACCAAGCAGCAAACAAACACACACAATATGCGCAGAAGCCAAATACAGATTGGATGGGAAGATTCTAAATTTATTACTGGAAAGATAAAATTAGAAGTACTACACTGCTTTACAAAGGGCACAAGGCTGAAATCTTCTTCTCAGGAACTTTTTATCATTCTTCTTGCTCAAGACCTACTTCTCTCCTTCTAAGTGACTACATTATATGCTAACAGGTTCAAGTAAAATTGGTTAACTATCCTAAGGAAGGGGATGACCTCCCTGGTAGAAAAACATATTGCACTAAATGCCCTTCACCATTATGAGGGAAGTTACTCCTCTTCATACACTAGCATTGGCTTTATGTTTTGAATTGTGGCAACATACTACATTTCTAGAGTATACCTGCCCACTAGATCTGATGATGTGATTGGTCTTAGAATGCTAATATGGAAATAACCTCGACCTACCTGCTGATGGTTTGTACTGATAACTGAGATCCCATTGAGGTCTGCACCAAGCATTGATTGAAACACTTGTTTACATTTTGGGCACTTAAGAGTCTTAGACCGAGTGGCAAGTTGATAAGATAAAACCCAGTAAAAAATATATACTGTTTGTGCTGCTCCTTTGTGCTTCAGACAGTGACCAATAGAAGCCTTTGGTGAATGCCCAAACAAATCCAGACCTCTATGCAATACCAAACCTGAGTATATGCTTGCCTGAACCTTGGTCAATAATGTGTTACTTCAAATGCCTTACTTAGCTGTTAATGGTACTGCAAGCCTCAGTCCACTTAAAAGGTATAAGTCTGCTGTTGTCCCTTAGTAGTTGTGTGCCACCAATGCGCTTTGCAGTATCGTTGCAGATTATTTTGGCCCTAACACACACAACTAAAACAGCAAAGTAAAACTCTTAACCCAACTTCAATACCTATAAACAAAAGACAGAAAACAGACAACTTCTTTCTGGCAATTCAAGATCACTTATTGGCCTGGGATGTGCTTGCATCATATCTCCTTTTTGGATGATTTAGATAGTGGGATCTCTCATGTGTGGATGTCATTCTGATGATTTGATTTGCAGGCATGAGTGCACTCCATTCCAGATCTAGGTTGCACGCAAAGTTGAACTTGTATGTGGTTGCTTATGTGTGGGTGGAAGATATCTTTTCAAAAAATGTGTATTGAATACTGGTAGGGTGGAGTTTTTGGTTCATGCGTATTTTCACCTATTGTTGAAGTAAAGTGGGAGGATCATAGATAACATACTCGGCAAGTAGTTACCATTTAATTTGGTGGCGAGTAACTTGCTAACTTTTTGGCAAGTAAAAGAAAAACTCACTGAGTCCATGAGGAAAACTTGCTGGACACGGCAGGGACATAGGATGTGCCTGGGACTTGAAAAATTCACTTAAAACCCACATATTATTTTTCTTATAAAAACAACCACGCCCCTTATACTTCCTCACTCAACACTTTTGCAGTCATTTGAGCTAATTGCAAGGATTTTTAGGTGAATTTGAAGGGTAGGTTAGTAATTTTTTTTGTTTTGTTTTTGTTTTTGCAAGCATTTAAATTCATTTTAGCTGCTAAAATCTAGCATGTCGATTGTAAAAAAATCATAATTTCCTAGAACTTAGTGTATTTATAATTTTATTTAAAAAAAATGGATTTATGAACAATTTTTGTTCATTTATGCTGATTTTTAAAATGAAATCACAGCTTTTTTTTAATAAATGAATTATTTTTCTGATCTATAGTTTTTTTTGAGAATAAAATCACTAGGTTATATTGAATTTATGCTGATTTATACTAATTTATATTGATTTATACTAATTTATGCTGATTTTGTAATGTCCCTTTTTCGGTCCATTTCAACATTCTTGGAAAGTTTCAAGATTCTTGGAGAATGCCAACTTATTCAAAAAGGAATTCTAACAATGGTAGTGAGTTTAGGAGACTAGAATGAGTCAAATGGTTCTCTCCAGATGTAGTTTTGACATTTTGGGAGCATTCTACAATTCTTAGAGATTTTCAACATCCTTTGAGGCTACAACTTTTCTAAGACCTTGGGATGTGTAGATAAAAGTAATTAAATAATAATTTAAGTTGTCTTAAGGTTACTTTATATTATAAAGGGAATTCATGTTTATTTATTTTAAAGAAGAGTTTTTAAAAGATGGCCTAAAAGTGTTAGCACTAGGTATGAGGTACAAGTGACTTAAAGGTTATTATTTAAAAGTGACATTGAAAGGGAGAATTCAAAGTGATATTTAATCAAAAGTTTTCGAAAAAAGTCAATTTATTTTATTAGAAAAAAACAACGAAAAAACAAAAAAAACAACGAAAAGCAAAAAAACATTCTTTTGGAAAAAAACAGTGAAAAAACAAAACAACATTTTTGTGTAAAAAACGAAAAGGCAAAAAAACAACGAAGAAGGGTTATTGCTTATTCATTTCATTTGCTTTAGTGAAACAACATGAGTTCTCCCTATTTTCCTAAGGACGAAAACCTTTTGGTGAATCCAATTTTGGGGATGAAAATCTCCTAGCTGGTTGAGTGATTTCATCTAGAAATCACCATTGTGTTGAATGCTAAGTCTTTTCCAATTTGTTGTTGATAATGGAGATGTTTGATGTATCTTGAGGAAGTTTTGATTGCTAAATGTTATTGATGCAATTTTGTTGAAGATTTTAACATGTTCTAAGAGGATGTTTGAGGTTTAAAGGGCCAATCCATTAAAAGCTCATATGTGTTGAGTAGTGGTGCTGGGTATACTCTTTGCAAGATTTTAGATTGTTATCAGTGCTTGTTAGACCTATTATTCAATGTTTATCAATCATAGAGGGAGTTTATAGCACTATATTTAAGTATGGGATGAATTTGTGCAATTTACATCAATTGTATTTTAGTTTGGGGTGTGTTTCCTTCATTTTGGGGTTGTATCAACATATAGTGGTGTTGTAGCGTGTTTTAGTTTGTATTAGACCTACATCAACCTCTTGTATCAACTATTAGAGGTATCCTTCATGTTGGGTACTTGAATATATTGTTTATCAATGTTATTTGGTTTCATTTTGGATGTTGCTGTGCTCTGATTTTGTTATCAAAACTTTATATCAGTTTATAACAGTAGTTTACTTTCTCAAATGTTAATTTGTAATACATTTTATATATATCTTGTAAACCTCAAATGATAGTATTGTCGGAGGGTATCAATCAAATGCATTTTCATTTTGTAAGTTGGATGGTTTTCCGTCAACAGTTATAATATTTATCATTCAGCCCATTTGGCATGAAAAAGTTGGCATTATCGACCATTTTGGTTTGAGTCCACCTTAGGAATTCTGCTAGTGGCTTGCATTGCATACACATAGTCTGTTGAAGTCTTGAAGGGGTGTTGATAGGCTAACTTTGTTGTGTACGTGTCATTTTATGTAGTCTGCTGAAGAGGCGTTGATTAGATTGGCTTTGTTGCCTATGTATTTTGATTGGCTTGTTGCCATAGCATTGTAATTGCTTTAATTTAGATTAGTTGTGTGGTTGGAGGCATCATATGCTCACCTTGCCCACTTTGGGATCTGAGTGATTAAAAAATGTTGAAGACATTGCATTTGCATTTTTATATAATGCAAAAAAAAAAAAAAACACAAGGTGGGGTGATATAGTGGCATTAGTTGATAGGTAAGACTTTTCCGCCTACATGTCATTTTATGTAGCCCATTGAGGAGGTGTTGATTAGGCTAGCTTTTGCTGCTTGCATATTTTGGTCGGCTTGCTGCCATATCATTGTAATTGCATTTGTTTGAATTAGTTGTGCGGTTGGAGACATCGTATGTTCTTAGCTTGCACACTTGGGGATTTGGGTGATTAGAAACTGCTGAAAAAATTGCATTTGCATTTTTATATATTGTGTAAAAAAAAGTAGGGTGGGTTATAGATTTATAGTAAATAATGTTGAATTTAGGCTATTTTTTTGTATTTAAAAATCAAAATGTTGTACTTGTACTTTGTACTCATAGGTTAGATACAATGGAAGATAGAGAAACCTTGGCCTCTAGATCAGGCTCCCACTTCGCATTAGGATTAGGCTTAGGCTTAGCCCAATCGATGCCGATTAAAAGAACTCACCCTGCTAGACCTAGATACCTCGCTTGGCAATATGCCGCACAAGGATCAACATCTTGCATAGTTATTTGCATAAGATACTAGAACCTATATCATGGAGGCATCAATTGCCTCAAGCACCATCTTGTAGGAATTACTCATTGTGATGTTAAGCCCTATATCAACACCACATGAGAGATAAAATGTGAAATGTACGAACATCTTGCATTGACAAAAGAGAAAAAATTACAATGGTAGAAGACAAGAGTAGCCATAGCAGCATCCATAACTAGTGCTCATGGTCCTCAATTGCAAGCAAAAACAAATGAAGATACGACATTCAAAGGCATAGTGGGCTCCATTAATGGTTCATGCATATAAAGCATATCGACATCCACATCATCTATTTCAAGTAGAGTGCCCACACAAACTCCACATAGCTTTTTGTACCTAGAAATATACCTAGAGCACAACTATCATTGGAAGGTATAGGGTGGAATAAGTAGGTACATTGAGAAGTAGATAAGGCATGTGACAATTTTTGGTACCTCGACATTCTTCTCTTCAATGTGACGAGCATCTCTTATTGAGAGAATTTGGTAATTTCATTGTTAGTTGTAGGAAAAGGCTACAAGGCACCTTCTCAAAAAGACTTAAGTGTGAAGTTACTCATAGATGCAATGTAATAACCCATCCTAAATTATTACTTAATTATTTATTATTGTATTTGACACATGAATATATTACAAATTGAAAAGACATAACTAGTGGCCAAAGTCAATCATAGCTACACATGTCCATTTAAAATGAGTCAATGTTTGATATATTCACTTCAAAAGTCAAATTACAATATCAGGTTTGACTTGGCTCCTAAGGCCACAAAATCATTACAATGTACACTTTTCATCAAATACATGAATGTATTACATCAAGTTACATTTTAGACTAAAATAGTCTTGTGAACAACTAAGTTTCTTCTTTGACGCTCGCCTACACTAGTGGACGAGAACATGGTTGAAGCGCTTTACCACCCGACCATGAAGCTTACGCTTCCCCGGTATTCTTCCGACTTGAAGAATGCCTGACCCTACATGGAAATTTTAGCAAAAGAACAATTTGCAAGGTGGAATCTGGTGCGTGCCCATACATCAACATGCAATGTCTATTTACAAGTTAGAAAAGAAAATGCAAGATCTATGCTAGGAATGGCAGAGAGTGAAATCACAGAGTTCATAAATACAAATGAACTATATTGCTTGGCCAAGCATAATAAATTTGTTGCAACAACAACAAACAATAGGTTCTGGTAAAGCAAACCTATACTCTCTGAACTCCATTTCGGCATCCATCCCGGAAGGTAACTTTCTACTATACAATATCTCATAACAACTATCTACCCTCTAGCAACATCTACCCTAAGGTGCTCTAGTCAACTAAGGTATCACTGTTCCGCTCAAGTATTAGAATATTCTTTCACATATGTCTTCAAAAGAAGAATCAGATTACTAATTTACTCTCTAAACAAAAATTAGATTTATGATTCAATAGAGTAATTCAACAATCAGTCATATCATCCTTATGACTATTATATACTTTTCATCAATTAGCATTTTCCATTTAAAAATGAACTAAGAACAAAAGAAAGTATGTCACAAGTATGTGTATGTACATAGATGAAGTCTATGTGCACACACATATATGTGCCTACTTAAGTTTTAGATTTGTGCATACATTTTGAATTAAATCATTAAATCAGACTGCAATCATAAAATAGTATTCCATTTGACGTTTCTTTTGTCAAAATAAAGAATTAGAATAAGTTGATGTTAACAGTTTCACACATATTGTTATTGCATTCTCACAAGTGTGATACTTTAACATTGCTGTTTACATATGAACATTCATCGTTTAAGTAGAACAAGTATTGTTTCCTACTAAACAGTTATAAGACAAGCTGTTTACATATGAACATTCATTGTATTAACAAAATAAGTACTGTTTCCTACTAAATAGTTACAAGACAAGCTGTTTACATATGAACAGTCATTATTTTAACAGAATATGTACTGTTTCCTACTAAATAGTTACAAGACAAGCTGTTTACATCATTACAATATTGCTTCAGACTAAACAGTTACATTTTATGACAGACAATGTCATTTTCCAACAGAACATACACTGTTTGTAGTTACTCAAAGCTGTTTTAAGTTGTTTTGATGCTAAATAATAGCATTACAAATTAATATTCACTGTTTAAAATAGAATGGGGTTTTATCTCAATGAACAGAGAATGAACAATGCTGTTTACTAGTAAAAATATTGTGTACAGTTGTCTCATCTATCATTTTCAAGCAAAGCCATTTATTTTTCCTTTGACAAATTAGGCTAATAGAATGTCCTCAACATAAATGATATTAAAAATTCATGAGCAATTATTTAAGAATTATAATGAAACTGGTTCGACATACTCCCCAAATTGAAACTGGGCAACCATGTGGTCAGGGGACTTAACTCTAAGATTTATCAGGCTTCCTAACTTAACCCGTGCCTTTTAAGGCCATTAACAAGCATACACTGGTTGCTCTAGGAGCGACTGCCCCTTACATGATTGGTTCATTCTTTTCTTAACCGATCAAGGGTTGTATTCAAGCTTACTCGTAAAGACTTGCTGGTTTATACATATTTCAACATGTAGACTCGTATCTGTATCTTACTCAAAGAAAATAACCTATCGATCATGAAGATCGATTCTTACATGGTTTAAATGAAACCCAAACTTATACATTCCATCGTTTCCTTTGATTTGAGGGCGACCTCATTATGCAAATATTGTTTCACATTCTCAACAATGAACTTAATTCCTCTTACCATTATCGGCCTAGCCAATAATGGAAGGCGATTCATTTGAAATAAAACATAGCTGATACATTTAAATGAAAACATAGAGAATTATACCTCTTCCCATAGGTTTGGCATTTGAACCACTGCAAAATCAGACACAATAAAATACACATTTGGATTGGAAAGAGATTTTGATAGCCTTGAGAAGGCTAGCATTATTGTGCGAACTTATATGACAGTCGCATCTTAAAGATTCCATGCCTTGATCTAGCTCTATCGGCTAGCCGATAAGGCTCCAACCTAAATACTTTTTATGCAAGCAGGCCATAGGCCATGCGATCCCCAAAAGGTGGTCTATAAGACACTTCCTTCGGCTCAAAGCCATAATACACAGACAGAGAAAATGCATGTTTATTGTGCTATCGGATTTTCAACAAAAAGCAGTGATTACCACTAGCTTAATATGTGAAAATGACAATGAAATCGATCTTGTTTCTAAGGAATCCAATTTACCTCAATAATTGAGTTTTTTGGATGAAGCTTCCTTTGATTTTTCTACCACTACGACCTCTTCTCTACTTTTTCCTTGTTGCTGGTCGATTCTTTCCCCCAATTCGCTATTCTTTTTCCTTCCCACTATCCATTCTAAAATGGAAACAAACGTTTTTTCATTGCATGCGGCCGGGCATTAGCGTTATGGTCTTCCTGTCATAGCCGCCAGCCTCTATTTTTGAATATTGCCATAATTTTTATGGTAGGCCACTACGTCCATCGTAGATTGCCTTTATGATTTTAGCTTGATTCCCACACAATCCGATATGATATTATTGGTTATCGAATTTAATTCAAATGGCATCAACATGTGTATGTATATATATATACATATACATAATATATGTGTGTATATATATATATATATATATATATGTTTTCAACATTCATTCACATTTGGTATATATTTGCAGAATAGTTCAAATGCAAGTTATCATGCCATTTGTGGTGTGTGCACCCAGATTCCAACTAGCTTACTGTTCGATTTGGCTAAACAATCCTACTTTAACAGTGTTCTCGTCCTTCAACCTGTCACCCTACAACTGCACACAATTGCATTTGCAAATTCATCAGTAACGTTCAATTCTTGGTAACATATAGGATAGTTTCAAAAGTTCGCATAGTCAACATCAGTCAACTTCTTTCAATATGTTTTTCGAAAATTCCAAAATTTCCATTTAATATGTTTTGAATTTCTCCATTAATTCAATTTACCATATTTAAATAAATATGCAATAAAATTGGGTTATGACATGCAACTGAAGAGGCAAAGTTTGTTGTGGAAGAACAAAAGAAGCAATGGTGAAAGTATGGAAACACTATTCTTTCAAATGGGTGGATGAGTGGAAAGAACTGCGCTCTTATCAACTTTTTGGTAGCTTCAAATGGTGAGGTATTTTTTTTGAAATAAGTTAGTGTCTCTAATAAAGTAAAAAATGCAAAAACTTTTTGAGTCTAATGTTAGACAACATTGCCTTAGAGGTGGGCATAGTGAATTTAGTGCAAATTATAATTGACAATGTAACAATGTATGTGGTAATTGGCATATTTCTCCAAGAGGCATCAATCACTCTCTTGGACCCCTTGCATGGCAAGTTGCCTTGACCTTCTTTTGGAGGACATAAGAAAACTTGATTGGGTGAGACCAATTATAGAAGATGCAAGAAGCATAGCAAAATTTATATATAATCACCCTTGGGTTCTTTGTTTGATGAGAATCACACCAAAGGGAAAGAGCTGGTGCAATCGAGTGTCACAAGGTTTGCATCGATCTTCTTAACGTTGCAAAGCATTATTGGTTTGTTGACTTATTTGAAACACATGTTTGAGAGTCAAGCATGGCTAGACTCATCATATTCAAAGAAGCCTAAATGAGAGAGGGTTGCAAGAATAGTCTTTGGTAATCTCTTTGCACAAAGAGTTACAAAGATTGTCAAAGTAACCTTAAAACTTCAATTTAAAATTCATTTATTTTTTAATTTAAAAAAGTATTTACTTTCATTATAAGTTTATAATTTTAATTTGTTTGTATTTATAGGTGTTGGAGCCCTTGGTTAGAGTTTTGTGCTTGAAAGATGGGAATCAAAACCTAATGGGGTACATTTATGAGGCCATGAATAGGGCCAAAAATCCCATAGGAAACTATTACAAGGGGACAAACTTAAATTTAATCTAATTTGAGAGATAATTGATCGGAGGTGGAACAATTAATTCCACCAACCCATTCATGGAGTTAGGTACTTCCTCAACACTAGTTTTTTCTATTCAGATAGCTTTGCAGATCCTAATGGAGAGGCTATGGAAGGCCTCATGACATGCATTGAGAGGATGACACCCAATGTTGAGGTGAGAGACCTCATTGTTCAAGAATTGCACAATTATAGGATTGGTAGGGGTAAGCTCTTTTCTTCGGCACTAGCTATCTAAGGAAGAACCACTTAGTCACCAAGTAAACAAAATTGGAGTCTTCACATCACATGTATCTTACAAGTTACAAATTTTAAATTTACAGCTATTGATAAATTACGGTTTGTGTACTAACTCTTGAATATCTTATTTTGTAGGTTCTTGGTGGGTACGTTGGAGTGCAAATATCCCAAATCTTCAAAGATTAGCTATCCATATTTTTTGTCAACCTTGTAGTGCATCTTGCTATGAGTGCGATTGGAGTTTGTTTGAGGCCATTCACACAAATAAGAGGAATAAATTAACTCAAAAACGCTTCAACGACTTTGTCTTTGTATAAACAACCTTCAACTTCACACAAGAAAGGTAGAGGACAAATTAGAGGATGTCATTGTTTTGGATGACATTGATTCTTATAGTGATTGGACAAGGTGAGATAAAGAACCCCATTGTTTATTGTAGATGAGATTCTTGATTTTTGAGAGGTAGGCAATGGAGGATGTGGCTGCATTAGGAGTTATTGGATTGTCAATGGATGACATTGATGAGACGAAGGGGGAGTCATTGCCATCTATTAGTAGGATGGAGGTCAAGTTAGAGCCACAAACATAGCCTTCTATGTTGAGTGTGGAGTCACAACAAAGTGCAAGGACTAAAACCTCTCCCCAAGTTTTCACTAGATTAGGGAAGAGGAAGATGAATTATGATGATGATTTCAAAGGCAATCATCATAATCTCATAATAGTTGCTAGCAATGTATTGTATCAAGATTCCACATGATGATGCGATTTTGTATTCAATTTGTATTCATATTAATCAAAATTTAATAGAAAACATTTTTGTACTCGTTGGATATATTGTCATTTTTGCAAAAAAAAAAAGGTGTTTTCAAAGAAATTTAAGCAATCTTTTAAGTTACCAAGTTTTTTGTTGAGTATTTTGCTGGGCCACAAATTTTGGGTCTGCTAAGTTTTTGCCGATTCAATCTGCCAACTAAGGGAAGGGCCATATAGGAGAGACCAGAAATTTTCCCGTGGCTGTTTGAATCTTTAATTTGGATGTGTAGCCACATTTTTTCATTCACTTTGAAAGTCCAAGGAACCAACTGTGATTAATATTTGCGTTTTGTCTGTCTGTTGGACCATTAAGATAAACTTCTGTGCCTTGTCTTTTTATTGTTGTGCGTTAGGCATGGAGGTTGATTAGGAGTGGGAGATCTAAATAGGTGCAAGATAAAATACACTCCAAATTTTTTATGGCCAATAGAATTGTATGAGTGCATAGTTGCAACTTTTTTGAGTAAATGGTAAATACTAAATAGTCCTAAGTGCAAGGTTGATTTGAGTTTATGTAGAACAAATGTAAATACACGATTGACAACTCGGTGGTCTTTGATGGTCAACAAATTAAATATGGTTGATCTTTATAACCATTGGCCAGGTGGTCTTCTACAACTTGCCGGCAGACTTAGTTCTAGACATGAGATGGCTGATCTGAGAAAGCAAAAATGCATGTATGTATGAGTGAATAAATGTTGGGTGGTCTCCTTTGTAGCATTTTGTCTTCTTACAAGGATTGTAGTTTGTTATTGTTGAGAATTAACCTTTATAACAAGGTTCCTATCATGCTAGTGCTTGACAAACGGTAATCCATTGAGACATATTCTTGTGGGTGTTTAAAATGACGAGTGAGTGTTAAGGAATAGAGCAAGTGTGTAAGTGCTTCTTAAGTAATAATTAAGGAATAGAGAAAGCATGGATGTGCTTCTTAAGTGAGAAATATGACTTCATGTTGGGTTAATGGAGATATTTTGTAATGTCATGTGGGTCTCACATATGGTTACTTTTTGCAAAATGTTCGTCCCAAAAAAGTAGTTATTGGGTGTATGTACATGGGACATGATGAAAGTTTCCTAGGTGATAAAAGGAGTTTGTATTGAAGGTACTGATCGATGCCTACAGCTGCTTGCAGAGTGTGTTATAGATTTGGGATTAAATACTCTAATTGCTAAATTTTCTACTGAAAAGCATAGCTTGGATTTTTGAGTCTGAGTATTTTCAATACCTCATATAACTGTATCATGTATTCTAGAATGTGCAGTTTGGGTATTCTGCTTGAACATATTCAGTGGAAAATCATTATCCATTGCTTGAATCCTCATGACCTTATATGTCACTCTTAAGGCCTATTTCATAAACAAACTATTTCAGCTAGACAGATTCAGGTAAACACCCATATGGAACCCTATCACCTGTGTGTGACACTTAATAATTTAAATTCAAATTATTATATACATTTTTTTGAAGTTAATGAGTTAAATGTCTATTATTTTTGAACTTCTTAATTAAAGCAAACATATTAGCTTAATTTTTCTTGTTAATAATTGTTTTTCAGACATCATTATAGCATTATGTGACAGCTTGACAGTATCCTGAAACATATAGTTTTCTAAATTAGAAATTCAATCAGCAATAGCTTAATTATATGCTTCCTTTTAGTTTTTTTCAATTTGAAAATCTGGACTTGGATTTTGGAGCAATAATTAACTTCACACTAGAATTAAGCCTAAGTTTGTGAAAGTCTCTACATTAACAGGGAAGCTAACTAATTAACCTATTGGTATTAATGCCTGTCATGATCCATAATCTCATAAAAATATTCTTGTAAAAGTTAAGAATCAATGAATTAATTGACTGTGCTACTTATAATCAACGTAAATGCCAGTCAGGAAGCAAAGAATGCTATGGTAGAGAAGTAACCACATGGATTTTATTTTGGAAGACCCTAAAAGGAGAAAATCTGGCTTGATAATGGCTATTGCACTGCTGCTGAATTATTATTAGAAGCTAGACAAATGCAATGAGCTGTAAAAGAGTGTGGAATACAACCTACCCATTGCTTCACTTGGTTACATACTGTTAAGTCTGTTGTGAATTTTAATTGGAATTCTACTTCTCAATGTCTACAGCACTCAAACTTACCTTCCATCATACAATCTAACTTCCTCTTGTCCATATAAAGATGCCGGGATCTCCTCCTCATGCACAAGAAGGTTCCAGAAATGGAGATAGGAGAAATGTCGATTGCTTGCTTCAAATTTGTATTTTTGATACTGGGACAAAATTGCCACTTACACACAGACTGGAGGTTTTAAAATTGCTGTGGCAACTTTGAAATTGCATCAGTTGTTTTGAAACTGCCACTTTAAGCCTTAAGGGATCCAGCATTTTTGAAATCGCTGGATAATTTCTGAGAGGCCCATCTGCTAGATTTTGACTTTTCTTGATCCTTATGGATCATGTCACTGGAATCAAAAGAAAATTGAGGTTATTGTGGGTTGGGTTTCTTGTTGATCAGGGATATGTCAAAACAATTAGTTCTCCATGTATTGAGAAATAAGCACAAACCTTGCTATTACTGATGTTGCTAGGCAACTAGTAGAATACAAGTACTTGATATTTTATTGCTTAAAAATGGTTTCGATATGGATGGATTACCACAGCGATGTATCCATATTACCACAGCTATGTAGTGAAATGCCTCCAAACTTGGAACCAATTCTCATGAGACATCCCCATGTAAGTTAATGAAATTTCACTTGATGAGTCGGTTCTTTTACATCTGCAGGTCTGATATTGCTGAAATGAACCAAACAGAACTTTTGAAACTTGAGAAACATAAATTGTATGAAAATTTACAAAATGAGTTTCTAGAAACAAAAATCAAAATAAGAACACTCTTCTAATGCCACTAATATATAGGGCAGCCAAATATTGAGAGGAGCCACCTCCAATTGTAAGGACAAATTAATCTTTGTAAATGTTTAAACTGAATGTTCTCTGATCTATAATAAAAGAGTAGGGTTAGAGACTGCATACAACTTTAATGATGTGTAAGAGGTATCTCCTCGTAATGGGTTGGGTGATTAGAAACCTGGAAAAGTTTTGGGCAAAGCATGGAGATATACAAGTATGGTTTATGGGGAAAAAATTCGGCAAACAAAAAGTATGAGATTTTTTGAAAAAATCAGATTTAAAAAAAATGTAAAAAAATGTAGAAAAAGAGACAAAAACTTTTTTTTTTTTGAAATTTAAGGGCATATCCATAGCATAGAGATATAGAGAACAAATAAAATAGAGAGTTTAACACATGAATTGTAGAAAATAAGATTTTGTTGTTTATATTCATATCGCTGATTACATTGCATTGCACAAATCATACTTCATAGTGCATAAATAATAACTAGATGGTTACGGTTGATAAAAAATTTCAATTACAATATAGTTTGTACAAAGTGAACCTATAAACTAAGTACAAAGTTCCAAAAAATCAAACATAGCCAACGGCTCCTACTACTACAAATAGAGCTATGCTAGAGGGCTGCAGGTCCTGATGATGAAGCTCTTGGTTCAGAGCCTCTCCTAAGTCATTCAACCTCAAGAATATCCAAGTTGGCCTCTAGGATCTTAAAATCCTCAGGCTCAAGAAAGTCATTAAAAAGACAATTTTCCTTTGTTGAGTAGACATCATAAATTACAAAATGGGATTCAACTGGTTCATATTTGTGATTTAACAATACTTGCAATTTCTAAAACAATGTCAAAGAGAACTATGCGAAGAGTGTGAAAGGGTAATTATATGACAAAGGAAGCAATTGCAAAGTTCAACTTAATAGGTTTTGAATCAAATAGCTCAAGATAGAGTAATAGAAAATGCTTTTAAAACAAAATCTTAAATCTCAAAAGACCATAAATGATATTGAAATGTTCTCATTGATAATTATTTTAGCAGATTTGTAAAAGAGTAAAGGGAGTGTTAAATATTTTTCCATTAGATACTAAAGACCTGCTTGTACAAAAGAAGAGAGCAACTATGTGAGCCACAATTTTAGCTATTATTGTTCAAGTAAATTTTCTTTGATTTTGCATATAAGTGGATGATGGAGATAAGAACATTGATGGACTTTGAGTTGAGAATTTGAGAGATCATAGGTACAAGTTTCAATGGAAAATCAAAGCACAAGGAACATTCCCTTTCAATGGGATGGTTGTTGCTGAAATCTATCTGAATCATCAAAGAGAAAATATATGAGGCTTTCTTTGGGAGGGATTAAGATAAATCCACAAGATTAGGGCATGATTTCTCTCAAGGCATGTATTAGTTTGTTTGATACCTATTTAACATGCATGAAATGCTACACTATATATGTCTAAAGCATTCATGTACTGCTATTGTACTTCTTGTAGGCCTTCTAAGCCTCCGTGTATATGACGATCCTAAATGGAATGTAGTTCCCAAACAAGTGTAGGGCATGGATTAAAGCAATGAGTTTCACCAATTAACAAAGAATTAAGCCTGTAGAATATATAGGAAATTTAAATATAACCAAAACAATCCTTCATTTTGATATAAAATACAAAATACTACTACAGTTCATTTTTTTCAGCACTGCAAGCTGATTTTTATCTTTTTGATAGGAACCATTTTGTTTCCGCTTCCATAATGTCTATATGCTATTATGTATATACTTGCTTCCAACTTGATTATACAATTGTTACTACCCTACTTGCTCATAATTAAAACTTGATGGCCAGTGTCAAATTGAACCTCCAAATTATCACACTTTGTTAGCATTTGAAAAGGAAATTCGTCCCAACCTAACCTTGATAATCTGAACAACCACCTTGGTGTTATTGTTGACAATTGAAATGTTAAATTCTTTTGAATAGTCAAGATCACAAGAATTCAAAGAAAACAAAACCTCTTTAGCTTGATATCAAGCCAATCGAGTTTTGTTTTAGTTTATTTTGGCTTTCTATATTTACTTTTGGCAAGTACTCTTATAAGGTTTAGATAGGTTAAAAAAATAAAATAGAATCCTTACTTAGTATTTATGATCTTGTCTACTATTTCCCACTAAATTGTGTCTTTGGATTTACATACATGAAAAACATTACTATGAACCTTAAGGAAAATGACAATAGTGTGGAATATAGAGGAAAAAACAACATATCTCTTAACCATTCCATGTTAATGTCCTTAACATCAAACATAGAAGCATACCAAAGAATGTGTCCCTATTTTAATGTCCTTAACATTTATTAGAAATATACGTCCATTCAAGTTCGCTTACTTGCGATTTGCGTCAGTAACTTGATGAAATCTAGTGAATCTTTGATGGTGAACTATGTCCCAACGGCCAACTCTCAGTTCTATGTTAAAAATCAACTAGAAAACCCGATTAAATAGCAATTTTGCGCGCTTAGGGTTTCATGATGGGTTAGTTGGACAATTTTTTTTGCAATTTTTAAATGATTTTTTTTTGTGATTTAAACCATAGGTCCGAGACTCGCCAGGATGCGCCCGGACGTGGCAAGTCGCGCTCCGTGGAGCCCTGGCCGCGTCTTGGGAGCGTTGGCGCGGACGCGGCAGCGTCCAGGCCGGACGCGCCAGACGCGCCGGATGCGCAGCGTCCAGGCGAGTCTCGACTCCTGGACGCGACCAGCGCAGCAAAGGCCAAAAAGGCCCAAAAAAACACAAGTTTAAGTTTTTTTATATATATTTTTTGACTTATATTTTCTATTTCGCCCTAAAAGCAACCTCATTTCATTCATTTGGCAAAATAGGAGGAGAAGAGAGAGTTGTGAAGAAAAATAGGAGGAGAAGAGAGGGCAACCAACAAGTTGTTGAAGACAAAT
Organism: Sequoia sempervirens; assembly: GCA_007258455.2. NCBI lineage: Eukaryota > Viridiplantae > Streptophyta > Pinopsida > Cupressales > Cupressaceae > Sequoia > Sequoia sempervirens. The sequence continues at coordinate 171,459 of VDFB02095310.1, read as the reverse complement.
CCAGGGTCATATATCATTTGGGGAGCTTCATACCAGCAAGGAGGTGCATTGAGAGCTCATTACCAGTGATTGGGAGGAGTTTGCATTGCATTCCAAGCCAAATCTAAGAGGTAAGTTCGATTTTAATTGATTTTTTTGTGTTTTTTTAACAAATAATTCATTGTAATTTGTAAAATCATTGTTTTTTTGAGTTTGCATATTTTTTTTACAAACCCTATTTGCAACTTAAATAATTTTAGAAACCCTACTTTTGCAGCCACATTCATTTGCAAATCAAACCATATTATTATTTTCACAATGTCTCAAAGCCCAGTCAGAAAAGACCCTACTTGGAAACATGCTGAAATCTTTCCCGGAATGAAAAGAGGAGATGCCAAATGTTTCTACTGCAAAACAATATATCATGGAGGCATAAATAGATTAAAATACCATCTTGCACGCATACCCGCCCATGATGCAGTGGGTTGCCCTAGAGCACCTCCTGAAGTTGTGCATGAAATGCAGGTGCAATTAGAAACTTTTGAAATGCAAACAGAAATGAAAAAGAAACAGAAGCAAGAGTTGGTGGGTGTTGGAGTTGGACAGGGACTTGGTGCTGTTGGAGATGCTTCTTCCATGCCTCCATACCGTCCTAGTGCTAGTGATTGTGCTAGTGCTTCTGTTTCTGCATCAGCTATGCCTATGCGTACTCCTAGTGCTGGTGGCGCTGCTACTGCTAGTGGTAGTGGCAGTATTAGCATTGGCCCTAGAGTTCGTAAATCTAGGGTGGACTTATATTTTGTACCACGCACTACTTCTGGTTCTCAACCGTCGCTTGAGAGCATGGGTTGGAACAAGGACGCACATGATGCAGCAAAAAAGACAATTGTAGACTTTTGGTACTACTGCACCATTCCCTTCCATGTAGCCAGGTAATTCTTTTTTGTTTAATTGTTTTAAAATTTATATTTAAATTTTAGAATCTAGATGTATCTCACTACCGAATTCAAATTTAAAGTTAAAAACTTAATATTTTTTCATTTTACAATACTTATGTAACTTATTAATTTATTTATGACATGTTATAGGTCACCTTTCTGGCAAAACATGGTTGATGCCATAACCATATGTGGGGCGGGGTTCAAAGCCCCTAGTGAAGATGAATTAAGGGGCCCACTTTTGACTCAAAAGGTGGCAGATGTGAAAGCACAATTAGAGGAGCAATGCAAGCAGTGGAGGATGATTGGTTGCATCATCATGACTGATGGTTGGACTGATAGGAGAAATAGGACGCTGCTTAATTTCCTAGTTTCCTCCGGAGGTAATTGTACTTCCCTCAATGCATTGGAATTTGAATTTGATTTAGTGATTAATAATTTAATATGGCTGATTTAAGTTTTTTAATTTATTGAATAATTGGTTTTGCTTATTTCTTCAGGTGACACCGTCTTCATGAAGTCCATTGATGCTTCTGCCCAATTCAAAAATGCCACATACCTGTGTGAGGCTATAGAGGAGGTGATAACTGATTTGGGGGAAGAGAATGTAGTGCAAGTGGTGACAGATAATGCAGCAAATTATGTTGCTGCTGGTAGATTATTGATGGAGAGGCACCCTACTATATTTTGGACTCCATGTGCCGCCCATTGCATTGACCTCATGTTGGAGGATCTTGGGAAGCTCCCATGGATCAAAACATGTGTGGAAGCAGCAAAAAACATATGCAAATTTGTATACAACCACACATGGGTGCTTAACCTTATGAGGCAATACACGGGGTTGAGGGAGTTGTCTCGTCCTGGCATCACCAGGTTTGCAACAAATTTTATCACGATGCAATCCTTGATTCGGTCAAGGGCAGCCTTAAGGCGCATGTTTACTAGTGAGGAGTGGTCTTCCTCATCCTTTTCTACAAGCACTGCAGGGATTGCTGTGGCTGATTGCATTTTTGATGAGCAAGGGTTTTGGACACCAATGGACGAGATTGTGAAGGTAAAATTTAATTATTTATTATGTTCTAATTTTTAATCATATCTTACTTTTATTTGTTTATTTTCATTCACACTTATTTGTGAAACATGTTTGCACTTTATAGTTTATTGAGCCCTTGCTAGTTCTCCTACGAGTTGCAGATGGGGAGAAGCCCACAATGGGCTACATATATGAGGGCATGGATAGGGCCAAAGAGGCCATTAGATCAGTCTATGGTGGAGTTGAGGAGAAGTATCGTCCCATTTGGGATATCATTGATAGGAGATGGCAAAACCAACTTCATAGGCCCATCCATGCAGCCGCATGTTTCCTAAATCTGGCCTTCCAATTCCGTCGTGATCTCCGTGTAGATAGATAAATTCTTAGTGGGCTCTACACGATGATAGAGCGGATGTTGCCTGCTATTACTACACAAGTGGTGCAGGAGATAGATGCCTTCACTAAGGCACAAGGAGAATTCTTTGCATGTCAAATGTGCAAAGATAATAGGACAACATTACTTCCAGGTAAAAATATATTTAAGGGCATAATTTTCATCTATTTATATTATAATTTATTATTAAATGTTGAACTTGAACTTGAAACTTGAAATGAGATTGATTTTGTTTCTTTTTCTCATCTCAAATAGCTGGTGGCATATGTTTGGTTCTGATACACCGATCCTACAAAATATTGCCATTCGTATATTGAGCCAGCCATGCAGTTCATCTGGTTGTGAGCGCAATTGGAGTATGTTTGAGCACATTCACTCCAAGAAGCGTAGTAGATTGACAGTGGAGAGGATGAATGACTTGGTATATGTTCATTACAACCTTCGGCTCAGATACAGGAAGCTTTTTGACCACGACAAAACCCCGATCAGTCTAGAGGAGGTTGATCCACAGTCTGAGTGGATCACTGAGGCTACAAATGCAGTCTTTAGTGACGAGGACCTTGATTGGGTGGACTAGGCAGAGAGAGAGGTCGAGGTTGTAGCCATGGCTGAGGAGGAGGCTAGAGCACGAGACATAGTTGCTGTCGGTGAGAGTGGCATGGAGAGTTAGACATAGGTAGAGACTATGGTTGCAGCTGCAACATCATCCAGGACCCTTAGACGCCTTCGTAGGAAGGATGCTGGCTCCACTATGCCATAGGGCATAGAGTCATAGACTTATAGCTATTGTTTTACTTTTGATATTTCATATTTGTATGGAACATTTGATGTCATGGATTTCATATTCCATGAGTTTTGTATACATTTGACTAATTTTATATATCTAAGTATGCTATTTCCTTCAACAGCGCAACTACAATTTGTGTACTTTATACTTATGTAATCATTGTATACTTGTGCATGTGATCAAATTTGCTTTTATTTGTGTTGTATTCAATAAAGGGTGCTTGAAACAAGTTTTAAATCCTTAAAAATCTCTAAATTTCTAGGGTTTTTCAACTTTTTCATTTTGCCGTGTCTGCGCTGCGTCCGAGTCTCGAGTTGCTGAGTCGCGCACCGAGTCGCCCTCGCCACGTCCGAGTCTCGTTACTATGAATTTTAAACCCTTAAAAATCATTGAAAATCATGGCTGATTAAATCGGGATGTTTTGGGGAAAAAATTGTTTTGGTCGAAGATTTTTTGAAAATTGGGATTTTTGCGATTTTTTGAGGATTTATGCTTCTATGATTTATATAATTGAGTTGAAATAATCTTACTGACAAATGGTATGTCTAAACAGATTTTTGGCACATTTACCTTCCCTTAAGGTGGCTAAGTGAGACCGAGTCTTGGGGAAAAGCAACTAAAGGTGGGAGGTAGCTCCTTGCAATGGGCTGGGCAATTAGTGACTTAGAAAAGGTCTGGGCAAAGCATGCAAATATACAAGTATGGATTATATAACTGAAGTGAAATAATCTCACCGACAAATGCTATGTCTAAACAGAGTTATGGTGCATTTACCTTCCCTTAATGTGGCTAATTGAGATCAAGTCTTGGGGAGAAGTAACTAGGCATTGACTTGTAGGCATATAGGGACTCCTAGCGGCAAGGAAGATGTGGAACCTTGGGTGCAACTGAAGAAAACCTTCTCTATAGATTTTAATTTTTTACCTTATGTGACAAAGTTGTTTGATTAGACCTTTGGGGGTTTGATTATAAGAATGATAAGAGCCGGATTAGGATCTTGAGAGCTATATTAGTGAGTGCTAAGTATTGTCATTGATTGCTGATATGAAGGGGTAGTGGTTTCTTGCTTTATACCCGTTCATTTACCTCAAAAGGTACATAGATGTTGTCTTTGATAAATTGTTGAGATAAATAAGGGAAGCATTAGCTATGTTGACTTTTGGCTGAAATGAACTTGTTGGAATAAATAAGATAAGCATAGGCTAAGGGTATTTGGATGGGACCAAAAATGTTGCCTTAGATTAGGGGAATGCGAGTTGGGGATCATATTGAATGCCCTCTTGAAGTGTTGTGTGAGGTTGATCAAGATGCAACATAGCTGTTCTTCAGTAAATTGTTGAGATGAACAAGGGAAGCATTAACTAAGGTGACTCTTGACTGAGATAAACTCGTGAAAATAAATAAGATAAGCATGGGCTAAGGGTATTTGGATGGGACTGAAAATGTCACCTTAGGTTAGGGGAATGTGAGTTGGGGATCATTTGGAATGTCTTGTTGAAGTTTTGTGTGAGGTTGATCAAGATGCCTACTAGCTATTTTGTGTAGCCTGCAACTGATGGTCTCTCCTAGGGTTGAAATATTTCTGTTTGGGAATATTTGTTGCATGGTGTATACGTGGTGAATTTCTATGCATCTAGGTTGTCTGCCCTTTGCAAAGCCTATGATTGATCTTATTTGGGTGGACATGAGATTATATTTGGGTTTAGTATTGAGAGTAGTGTTTGTTAAAACCAAGATTAGCGATATTGATTGGGTGAATGTCCATGTGCTAATGGGCATAATTAGCATATTGTTGTAATGTGGATGACACGATCACAATTGTCATTTGTGTGGTGTTATAATTATCAAAGTGCAATTCCTTTATCTCCTAGTGTATGACCAAAGAGGTAATTTATGTATGGTTCAAGCAAATGGATGGGTGAAAGCCTTGTAGCCAATTAGTGTGAAAGGCATGGCAATATGCAAGTGTGACAAAGGAAATGATATGTTTAGAGTCATTTCATGCAAAAAAACTAACAAAATTGAATCCAAAAGATCTATTGTCATCTCCATGGACTTTGGTAAAACTCATATCCACTGTCATGTCATGTAGTCATGTATGGAAGTCATAGATTGTTAACCCAATGTGTAATATTGTCTTTGATTGTAGGAAAGGGGAACGAGGTTAGGGGTGGTTATGGTAGTGTTAATGGCTAGGAAGATGGTATAAGGACTAATTTTGAGTTGTGGTGAGTGTGCAATGACTATGTGATTCCAATGATGGATGGTCTGCATGAGTGGCATTGATGAGCACACACTTTTATTGAGAGGGGGGATCGGGGGTGGTGAATCAGTATAAAGTAATCTTTCACTTTTTCCACTTAATAATAATAATAATATCAATCACACATCAACAATTAAGAACAACACAAGATTTATGTGGAAACCCTTCTGAGAGAAAACCATGGAGAAAAGGACTGCTTGGATCTACTGCCCAAATCTTGCCGCAAATAAGATACTTACAAAATATTTGTAGGCACCAACCCACTGAAGACACCAATCCCCACTACTAATCACCAACTTAGCAAGAGACATCAATCTCTTCTATTGAGAGGCATCAACCTCTGACTCATCAAAGTCTTGTCTTCTTGAGAATAAATCTCCTTCAAAACCTGCCTTTGATAAATATTTATTTTTCCCTCCTCTTGTGTTTGAATGATAAAAATTTTGTTCCTCACACTTCTATTCACAAATCTGCTTGTATTGAATGGATATTACATCCTATTTTCTTGACTTAAATTTTTTTTCTTTGTTCTTCTTTTATACCCTCTCATACCTCTTCAAGGGAGGCGACTTTCTACAAAAGGGATGATTCCTCATAGAGGTCAGCCCAAATAAATTCAAAATAATTTTAATTCAATTTCAAAGTGGGCGCCGAAAATGGGGGTCAGCCCAAATAAGATTTAAATATTAATTTAATTTTATTAATCAAATCCCAAAGAGGGGCGCTGATATAAGGAGGGTCAGCCAGCATAGAATAAAGAATTTTATCTAATGTCATCGCTGCAATTGATAGGATAAATTCTGCCCTTGGAATGGTTCGATTTAGTGGCCTTTGGCCTTCATACTTTCAATTCCCATTAATAATTTCTTTTCATCAGCAAAATAATTTCCTTTTTGACATCGACGACAATATTTGTCATCGTCAATGACAACATTTTCAACAATGACAATGACAGTGTCTAGTTGTGCCTTGAGGTGTGTAGCACTAGCATAGGTTGTGTTGACAAGTCTATGTACCCTATTAACTATACATTTAGAAATGTTGGGGGAGTTCGGGTATGATGTTGATATGTGAGACGTGTGTGGTATGTTCAATGTCCAATGTGAGAGTTAATAATTGAGATATGTGATATGTGAGTGAAGGTGTGTTGATGAGTGAAGTGTGTATATTGTCTTAGAGAAAAAAACAGAACAACATGTGACCATGGCGAATTGACAAGTATATATAAATTTATGGTTCTTGGATGTGTGTATCTTGTATTTCATCTAGTGTATGTCCCTTCATAGTTGACTTTGTTCTAGTTGGTATGCCGCCTCCCAAGATAAGCATGAACCTGCTTGCCGTGCACTTGATTGTATTGTTGATTCTATTGGGATAATTGTGGACATCTTTGGCTAATGTGAAATTTCTTAGGTGTGACTGGGGTTATGACTGCATGTTCCTGTGTGTGTCATTGTGGCTTCAGGTGCAATTGATAAATGTGAAATCTTGTGCCGATGATTTTGGCTGAAGATGATGCCATGTGAGTAATTCTTTATATAAGTATATGTTAATGGTTATGCCTGTAGGGTTTCAAGTTGCAGAAATTTTTTGTGCATGTTGGGCTTGATGTAAGAAAAGTTGTAAGGCATAAAGTTGTTAAGAATGTGCTTATGAAGCAAAGAGAAGCAGATTCATAAAAATTCTTTGTGTGTCTATGAGGCCGTGAGTTTACTACTAACATATGTGATGAATAAGGCATATAGCCATTGAGAATGCCTACGAAATAAAAGGCATGGAATCATAAAAATTTAGTATGTATATATGATGTCATAAGCATGCTGCAAAATGATGTAGAGAATAAGGAATAGAGCCATTAAAAGTGTGCTTATGAAGAAAATAGTCTCATGTTGCAAAAATATGTAGAGCTGTTAAGAATTTGCTTATAAAAAGAAATAGCTAGTGTTGTGATAAATGTAGAGAACAAGGCATAGAGCTGTTAGGAACATGCTTTATGAAGAAAAATGGCACGTAGCGATAAAAATGTTTGGTCTATGTATATCTATGAAGCTTTAGGCAAGATGCTAAAAGACAGAGGGCGTGAAGCCAAGGGCCACTGATAGTATATTGTTCTTATGTTTCTATTAAGCAATAAGCATATGATACAACAGATGGTTATAGAATAACTTGAAAAATAGAAGCATCAAGAATCATTAACTGTGCCATGTATTTTGTTTTGGTGTAAGAAATTATTGGGATGGAATATGTAAATCATATATGGAAAGGCTATAGATGCATGTGACTCACTGGTTAGATAATGTGAAGCCGTCTAGAGTGTGAAGCTTAAAGCCCCCTATGTCTGCTGTGCTCTTGGTGATGTAAGGTCCATAACAATCTGATGTATCAGTCGTTGTGTTGTATGAGGATGAGCTGTTGTTCAAGCATAATACTAATGACCCAATTTTTACTTCTGCCTTGCATATCCTTTTTTCCCATTTTCTATTCTCCTTGTGCTTGTTGGTGAATTGTAATCTCTGAAACAGTGAGCTGCTCTACTGTGTGATTGTCTGCTGAATGTGAAACTTGTGATGATAAATCTTAGACAGAACTGATGTGTTATTGTATTTGCAACAGAACCAACTCATGAGTATGCAAACCAAATAGAATGTGTATGTAATAACTATGCTGAATCTAGACAGGCCTCCTGTCTGGGTATGTTTAACTGCTGATACATAAATGTTTAAGATGATGGATTCAACTTCATTCAAAACATTTCTTTGTGTAATTTTTATCCTTGTGTCATGTGCTATGGTGTTTGTGTTACAGGTTTGGCTATGATTGCAGGCAAATGCGTTTCTGATACTTTCTGTATGATTTCAGTTGGGTTTGAATGTCTCTAGTACAATCTGCAGGATTCTGTTTCTCATCTTGTGCTGGAGTGCTAAGTGTTTCTGATTCTCCTTGTGTCTGAGCATGATCTAATTTCTATAATTGATCAATCTGATGGTTCTGTGCGTTGTGAACTGTGAGAGGAATGAGATTTCTTTATACTCTTTAAATTTTTTGTATGCCTGCATGTTTGGACTACATGTGTGTATAAAACATAGTTGTCAGGAAACTCCATTGTAAGAAACTGGACCAAGTCCCTGTCCCCACAGCCACAATTTATGGTGACCATTAATTTATGACATAACCATCTCTTTATTCATTTACTTGTATACTCTAATTTACTTGGTGTATCCATCCCTATCCCCATTGACTGCTCTCTTCTTCATGATGTGAACATTCAATGAGATGGATTTTTGTTTGCATTTTATTTCTTGTTCCTGCTGAGATGGTCATGGCTGTATGACTTGTTATTGGTAACTGAGCGCTTGCATTGTCATGGTCAAAATCATCTGTAAATTCCATGAAACTAAAAATGCACCCTTGCTTCATTAAAAATGATGGCATCAGCTTGGCTGGCCTGATAATGTGATATGCCATAGGCTGTGACTTTTTGTTTGTTTTTAACTTTTATGTTATCAGTGTGATTTACTAATAAGGTTTGGGTTGGTTGTACATGGTTATGTGGTATTTTTGCAGCCATAATTTTAACTACCTGCCGAGTATTCACAAGTTTAGAGCTGACTTTTTTCAAGGTAAACCCACAGAGTTTTTGTGGTGAGTTGCAGGTGAGTTTTAGTGAGTCAAGTGGTGAGTACTCAGTGAGTCCATGCCAAAAATTTGTGCCACACAGTGATGATATGCAGACATGTAAAAAATGTGTCAAAAATGCGAAAAAAAACATGAATTGTTGGCTTTGTAAGTCCTATCCACCCAAGGTTAAGAAACAGACAGGCATTTCAGCATTGTTGAGTAAATTGGTAGGATTTTATAAAGGATTTAAAGAGTGATTTTGTGGAATTTTTAGATTTGTAGGTTAGATTTTTTTTTTCCCTTTTTTTCTAAGCATATAAAATATTTCTAGTGCATGTTAAATTTTTTATGACATGTAAAATTTACACAAATTTAATTGCATTGAATTCAATTTATGTAATTTTTTTGCTGATTTATATGAATTAATGTAAATAAAGTTGTTTTTTGTTTGTTTTGTGTTGTTTTTGAATATAGGGTTTCTGTTCTATGGTAAAATCATTATTTTTGTAAAATTAATTAATGTGATTGCTATTCAATTATTCCATTATCATATTACATTTTTTCAATTTTTCAAACACACTTGCATGATTTCACATAAATTTCATTTTCAAATTGTTGTATTTTTTTTTAAAGGCCATCTTTTTAGTTTTTATTAATATTGCAAGATATTATACTATGTTACCAGTTCGGCCCCCCTAGACCTGTAGATTCGGGTCTGATCTGACCCAGATATGAATTCGGGTTCAATTCGTCTATGGGTCCGGCTAGGGTTCCTGAAAATCACTACAGGTTTGTCTTGGATGAAGTTAGGCTAACCCGTCACAAACTTCCCCTATGCTTTCTTCTGCGGCCACAATGAACCTGCATTGTTCCTCTATAAATTGTTACGAAACTTTGTGAGAAGACAAAACAAAACACTATATATTTTTAATGAGATTACACTAGAGGAAAGAGCTTGTGTGACCGAGTGTCACAAGGTTTGCAACTAACTTTCTAATGTTACAAAGAATTTATAGTTCATTGACATCCTTGAAGAAGATGTTTGTGAGTCTATTATGGTTAGACTCAACATATGTAAAGAGGGTTGATGGAGAGAGGATTGCAAATATAGTTTTTGATGATTCCTTTGTGAAAAGAGCTATAGAGATCATCAAGGTAGCTTCAAACTTTAATTCAAATTCTTTATTTTCAAATTTTAAAAACATTTATTTGAATTGTAACTTGTAAGTTTGTAACATTAATTTGTTTGTACTTTTTAGGTGTTGGAGCTTTTGGTGAGGGTTTTGTGCTTGGTGGATGGGGATCAAAACCCTATGGAATACTTTATGGGACTTTGGATAGGGCCAAAGAGGCCATTCAAAACTATCATAGAGGGGGATACATGTAGATTTACCTCCATTTGGGAGATTATTGATCGGAGGTGGAACAATCAACTCCACCAACCCATTCATGCAACGAGATACTACTTCAAAGTCGAGTTTTTTTTTCTCCGATAGCTTCATAGATGTTGATGGGGAAGTTAATGGAGGGTCTCAACATGTATTGAAAGGATGATATAGGAGGTTGAGGCGAGAGATCTCATTATTTTAGAGTTGTAGAATTATAAGCAAGCTAGGGGGAGGCTTTTTTTTTTTCACTACCTAGATATTTGAGGAAGGCCCACTTAGATGTTAGGTAACAAAAAAGAACTCACAAGTTAAGAATTACAATTATTAATAAAATATCATGTTTATTAACTCTTGAATATCTTATTTGTAGGTTTTTGGTGGGAAGATTGGGGTGAAAATATCTCAAATCTCCAAAATCTAGCCCTTCAAATTTTATCTCAACCTTGTAGTGCTTTTGGTTGTGAATTCAATTAGAGTTTGTTTTGATGCCATTCACATGAAAAAACACAATAGGTTGACTCAATGTCTCAATGACCTAGTTTTTGTGCAATATAACCTTCAGCTTCACATAAGAAAGTTGGAGGACAAATCACAAGAGCCTATTGATTTGGACAAGATCGATCCCTATAATGATTGGATTGTGCAGGATGGGGACTGCTTTTTGTTTTTAGAGGACAAAATTGCCGATTTCGAGTGGGGAGCTATGGAGGATGTGGCTACAACAGTAGTAGAGATTGAATTGGATGACAATAATGTGGTAGAGGAGGAATCATTTCCATGTAGTAGCGAGGTAGAGCCTGTGATGTCCCCGCTCTAGTCAGTTCTCAAGAACAGTGTGTTAGCCCTTTATTGGACCCTTGTGGGCTAGCTGGATTTGTTAGAGGGTCAGTGGTACTTTCTGGAGAGTTGATCGTTTTTGTTTTCAGAGCCCAGTGATTGGTTCACAACAGGCGTTAGCAGTTCAGGAGTCGACAGCTTCTGACGACACAGGAATATTTGGAGTTTTGAGCAAGTTATGAATTTTTAAGTGATTTGAGTTAATTAATTAACTTAATGCCTTTTTATAAAGTCAAATTGACTTTATACATTTTATATCACTTAAATTATTCTAAAAAGGTGATTTAATATTTTAATCACTTAAAATATAAACGGGCGCCCAAATATTAAGTCATGACTATTGAAAAGGACTTAATATTATTTTAAAAGATTTTAATGATGGAAAAAAGGGCGTATCTTCTTGGAAATGCGTGCCTTCTTGATATAAGGCAATTTGGCAATGAGAAACCCTATTATTAATTTTTTCAACTTTGCCTTTGTGTTTCTTCTTGTGCATTCTCTTGTGATCAGGGTTTGAACAATCTTCCATTGAAGAACGATCTCTTCAATGTCGAGCACTTTTGAGATTGTGAGAGATCAGTCGAATCAGTGCAGTTGAGAGCTTCATTCAGAGGTTCTACATGATTCAATTAGAGTATTTTATACAGATTTCCTATTGATTGCAATAAGGGGGTTCTTCACTCGTGGCGTCCTCTTCATCAAATTTGTGGCTCCAGCAGTGTTACTACTCTTTTTTCTTGGCCATACTACTTGCATTGGGATATGTGCCCATATAGAGAGGCGTGTGAAGTAACTTGTTGAAACGCCTTCTTTTTGGATGCTTTTTGACTTCCATCTCTGGCGTCTACCTTTTTCAAAGACTTGTATCCAGTTTCGAAGAAGGAGAACTCAAATCTAGAGGCCAGGCGTCCTTATATGCCAGTTTTCACCATTCTTGGTTGGCAAGCTGGCTTACTGTTTTAAATAAATAATCTGGAAACATTTTGGTATGTCTATCACTTGTGATCTAATTGTTTCAATAAAATAACGCCTTCTGCATTTCCATACTGTAGAAAATAGCTCTGTTTTACAGTTTATGAGCTTTTATATGCTGTGCCCCTTCTCTTCTGTCTATGAACTTTTCTCTAAAAAACTAAAATAACTCATTAAGACTTAAGAAAATACTGGGGTTTGAGTTGAGAGCCAGCAGGGCTCATCACAGAGCCATAGGCACAACCTTCTAAGCCTAGTGAGGAGCCACAACTGAGTGCAAGGATTAGACATTGTCTCAATTTTTTACTAGAAAGGGGAAGAAGAAATTGTAAAATTTTGTAATTTGTAACTTGCCTAGATATGTAATTTATGATGATTTTTAGAGACAATCATCAGAAATTCATAATAGTTATCAGCTAGCTATTGTATCTGCATGAAGTGATTTTGACTCTATTTTTATTCAAATCTAATAGAAAACACTTCCCCAATGTTTTAACTTTTACAGATTCATTTGAAACATTTTGTAATGAATTTTGCATAAAAAATGTGTTTTTTTAAAGAAATTTAAGTAATTTTTAATTTTCTGAGTTTTTGTGGAGCCTGAATTTTTTAGTCTGCTGAGTTTGAGTATGTTAACTATGGTTGCAGCTATAGTAAAAAGTTGGGTATTGGACATCAAAATTGCTTCCGAATAATCAAGACCATGTGAAGTGTCTCATTTCTCTACACATTTTGGCAGAATGCCTATAGTTTCCATTCCACCAACATAATTTATATGCATAATATCTTCTTGGGGTGGTTGAGTAGCATCATAAGTATGGACTTGAACTGGGGAGGCCTTTTTAAAATGGTTATGTGAGTTACTTGTGTTGGATTCGACAAGTTTCTCTTGTGATTAAGAAAGTTAACCTGTTCTTTTGTCAGAGTTTACATGATGAATGTTGGAGGATAACACAAGTTGTTTGTTACGACATGTATATTATATGGTTTGGAATTTGCTTTGATTGACCTTGGCATGCTATATTGAGATATATATTTGTCCATCCATTTTGGCATGTTTCATAGTCTTCATTGAAGGTTTTGAGGTTGAACGCAAGGCTTCATATTGTAATCTAGGGCAAAGGGCATTTGCAAAGTTGAAATAAAATGTTTCCATGTTATATTGGGTTGAGCTTTAAGGATGGCAGATTTCCATCTCTCGATAAAAGCACGTGCTGTGTCATTGTCAAATTGTTCAATAATAGCAAAATCGTGCAAATAGTCTTCTAGGAGTGAGTGAGAAATTTTGTCTCCAAAGCCTAAATAATGAAACTCTTGTACTAAGGAGCTGTGAACTTCAGAATACCACTCTAAAGAATCATTCACAAGGGTTTTTGTAAATTATTTGCATGCAACAAGAGAGTTTGAGTATCAAATAGTTGTAGATATAGCATAAACTTTTGATGTGCATTATTGTGGCTTCACTTCCATGAAATCCAATGCTAGGCATTATAGAACTAATGTCAAATTGAGTTATTCTTGGTGCAAGTGGTTTGTTTTGAAGCAGTTTAACAATGGAGTCTTGGATATGCCTTTGAGCTTGAGAAGAAAGTTGTTTTGATGGAGGAGGGCTATGGTTTGGGTTCCTAAGTATAGTTGTATGGATTGAGTTTTTTGCATGTTGGTTAGTTGCTGGAAACTGTTGACTAAGATCCTATTTTCATTCTGAATCATACAATCCATAGTCACAATATCGATCATAGAGAGGCTCAGGTGCGAGCATTAGATGTATGCATTTGATTTCTTTGTGGTAAACATTCTGAGCTGGGGGGAGTTTGTATGTGCATTTTTTAAGATTTTTGTTTTTAGTTGCTTTCTTAGAGACAATTTGGTTTCAATATATTTAATTTGAAGGGGTTTGCTTGCAGCTGACATTGTCACAATAGAGGGACGAATTTTATTATGGACTCCGAGGGGTTGGGTATTGCCTAGAATTTGAGTTTCTCATGGGCTGATGCTGCCTTTGGCAAGGATTTGTAAGTGTCATATTGTTTTGGTTGGAAACAAAATCCTGATTGAGTTGATAAAGTAGATTTTTCTAGATTTTGCATGGGTAATGTAAGAAACTCTTAGTGAATGGCAGGAAACACCTCTATGTTATAATATCCAGTTGGAGTGTTTAACAACATAAGAGTTGGTAAAATTATTATGGACTTTAGATCATTTTTGCCACCCCAATTACCAGTGAAAGCATTGTCCTAGTTTGGTTTATTTTTTGAGAATGGAATCTAGTGATCACATTGATGTCTTCATGTCTTCAGTATGAGAAATTGAACTATCACTAGCATAATTTTTAAGGGTCAAATTCAAGATTTGACATCTAGAAATGTTGGGAGAGTGGTAGAAACTAGAAAATAGTGGAATGAAATAGTCTAGATCTTAACCCATCAGAGGAGGGTTTGGTTTGGGTTTAGCAAAATATGTATGCAATAAAATTGGAAGTTCTCTAATTTATGAATAAAAGAAAGGGTTAATACAAATCTTAAATATACCAATAAAAAATGCCTATCTCTACAGTATTCAAAAGAGGTAAATAAAGATTAGATTACGGAACACATGTACAACTTTTGTGGCACGAGCTTGTGATAGTTGTAGCTCCTCTTCATGGGCTGGGTACCTTGGTAACCTGCAAAAGGTTACAGCAAATTATGCAATTATACAGTATAGATATATAATTGAAATGAAATAATCTCACCAACAAACTCTATGTCTAGACAGAGTTTTGGCTTGTTCACCTCCCTCTAAGGTAGCTAATTGAGACCAAAGAAGCAAAAATCGCGATTAATTGCAAAAAATGGAAATCTACAAGTTTGCCGATTCCCCACTCCCCAACAAAAAAAGGTGTGTTTTTTTTCTAAATCCGCAATTTTCAACACATTTAAATTGATAAAAAATGGTGGAAAAATTGGATTTAAGTCCCGGAAAAAACGTGAGCGCAATTTTCGCAGTTAATTTGGCTTGTGAAGTTTGAAATTTGTTGTCTACATGATTCTGCCAAAAGCTGTTGCAGGTAGGGCACTTTGTAGGGTCTCTTTTTTAGGGGTTTTTATTTACGTTTATTTTTAATCTATTAAAATGTTGGTTCTATACAGTGGGAGGCTGGGCTATGCTCTTCCCTAACGGCACGAGGAAGGATCCTGCAAGGTGGAAGAAAACCTTATATTCTTGAGATGCAGTCGGGCCATGAAAATTCATATCACATAGTAGTCTAGTTGTGGTGTTGCGATGCGGTCCATATTGTAGACGTGATGAGTTTAATTTTTTTTTGATTCGTAAGAGCTAAGTTTTATGGTTGTGAGAATTTAGCCTAGTTTAGTTGTGGTATTGTGATGCGGTCCATATTGGAGATGTGATGAGTTAAATTTTTTTTTTTGATTCGTAAGAGGTAAGTTTTATTGTTGTGAGAATTTAGCCTGGCCCACACCAGGTGAGATCACAAAGGAGGATTCATTGCATACACCAGCCAAAAGGGGAGCGACACGGAAAGGCTGTCGACATTTCACATAGGAGACAACCCAGTTAAATTGTTGTAATTTCAGAGAGCCCCTTCTCTCAGACATTTCTTCCTTTTGTAGCTGATCAGAGCAACATATGATGCGTGCTCGAGGAAGATTTCCTCCTCTTAACCTCTGCCCATTCCTTCTCACAATGAGAAGAAGCCGGAGTATTTTGGTCTACTTCTGCTAAGGGGTCCTTCCCCACCACAACCCCAGAATTTGTTCGATCGGTCTGAATTGTACCCATGGGGTTAAGTCCAGCAAGCTTTGGCGAGCCCGGAGATGTTGTAGAGTGATCTGAAATTGTAGATGTTTCAATTCCCATGGAGCATTGCTTGCCATCAGTAGAAGTCGCATCCACTGGGATCTCTAAGCGGATACTAAGCGAGATTGGAGGACGACCCCTAGGAGGAGAGGAAGTCGTGTTGTCCTTCGAGGAAGCGTGAGATTGTTCTGAATCTTTGAGGGAAGTGGGCGGAACAACATAGTGCTGAGATTCAACACCAACCCACCAAGTTGGTTTCCTTGAAGCTAGATTCCCAGGATCATGTTGCTTAATTCCCAGGATCATGTTGCTTATTACATTGGGAAGTAAAATGTTCTTTGGAGAAACATCTACACTAGAAAGCAATTTTTTCATAACCAATGGGTTGTCTCTTGCATCTGATACTCACCTTCAATAATATCTCAGCGGGAAGCCCATTAGTTAAATCCATTTCAAAACAAATTTGAGCACACGTGGAGTTTTGATAGTTGATAGTCTCCTTGGCAGAGTAAGGATACCTTCCTTTGCCAATGGCCATCAGGCAATAAGTTCCCAAAACTGGATGGGAAGATATGACAGCCTTACCCACAAAAATGCAGTGGTCAAGATTTCTGTTAGTGGGTCAAACTCTGGAACCAGGGGTTCATGCACAAAAAATCTCCTTGGAGGATCCAAGGACCACTCTCCAATACTGGCACCTGAGAATCAAATTCTAAAATGCAAAACCCCTTTGCACAGGGGTAAATGCTTATTTCCCCTCCCATGTACACCTGCCAATTCTCCTTGACCCTAGCATGCCGGTCGCATAACTTAGGCCAAGTCTTTGTGAAACGACAAATCAGAGCATGATTTGCTAGAAAATCCTCCCAATCTGAAACCAGATTATCCAAACAGACTTCAGGGGTTGAAGAAGAAGGGCGGATTGGAAAATGAGAGCTCTGCTTGACGGCGTCGTCAAAGTAGGGTTTGCAGGTTCAAAAGATTTAGGAGAAGGGCGAGCCCAAGACGGGACTCCCAGCTCTTTGTCGGCACCAGCATTGGAGAGAGCCAGCGATTTTGGAGAAGCCCTTCTTCCCCCGTAACCAGACGGACCCCCAAAACACACGGCTTTTTTGAAGTTCCTAGAGTGCAGGCCGTGGTTGAAAACATCTTCAGATCTCGCCGAGGGCAGAAAACCCTTCCCTCAGATCTGTGGATTGCAATGGCGAAGGGTTCCAAGCATTGCAGCGGATATTGCCAGCATGCGAAGTAGAATGAACGTGAGGAGCAGAGCAGTCGCACGCCGCCATAACTATCCTTTGTGATTCTTCCTATATTACGTGATGAGTGTAAATTTTTAATAATAGAGTTTATAAATATTTTATTTACATTAAATTTTTATTAAAAAAAATTACATTTAGAATATTTAAATTTAATATTATTTTATTAGATTGTTTTTTTATAATTTTTATAAATATTAATGTTTAATAAATTAAAATTTAATATTTTAAAATATTTTTAAATTATTAATACATAAAATCTGACAAATTCAAATATTTAAATTAAATTTAGAAACTATAATATTTTTTTATTTTAATATTAACAAATTTAATTATTTAAATTAAATTCAAACTTATTAATATTTTAAATTTATTATAAAATTAAATTTTTAATAATTTTAATTTACTATATATAAAATTAATAATTTAACAAATTCAAATATAAATTAAATTAAAAAAATATGTACTGTTTAATATTTTAATATTAACAAATTTATACTTTTGGTTTGCTGATTTTTTCCCAAAAGATTTTTGCTGCTATGGTTGAGACCAAGTCCTATGGCAAAGCAGCTAAAGGCGATCTATTAAGTGTACAGGGATTTTTAGCAGCAAGGAAATATGTGGAACGTGGAATGCGTTGTGAGAAGATCTATTTAGTAAATTTGTACCTGATGCCAATTTTTTTTATTGGAAAGACTTTTGGTGGTTTTATTTGAAAACTAATAAGAGTGTAAGAGCTTGAGAGTTGTATTTGCAAGTGCTAGAATTACTGTTATTGTTTGTCAATATGGAAGTGTTGGTAGTTTCCTATATGTACCCTTTCATTTACCTAAAAAGGTACATGGGTGACGTTTTGGGCTGATGTTGAATTTGTTGGAATAAATGAGGGAAGCATGGGCTAATGTGAGTGGCAGATTATATGGACTTGGAATGGTGTAATCATGGGAAGCAAGTTCTGAAGTGTGTAGGGATGAATTTTAGTGGGACCTACAAGGTGGAATAGATATCCAAAGCACACCAAGGCTAAGGGTCATTCCCTGCCTATAGTTGGGCAACTATAGGTCTGAGATAGACTTCTTTGCGTTCAAATCTTCTTTCACATATCTATATAGCTTGGACTTCGACTGTTGAATTTGCAAGCCTTGACTGCTTGAATAATAACCTCTACATCCATGGGGCATCAAGTCATTGGGGACTTACAAACTTTCACCAGGATAGAACTAAACGTCCGAGCTATGACTTGGACCTGGGTAATTTATGAGCTAATATTTAACTACGGTAACTTGCCAGTAGATCACATCCTAACAAATTTCTGTAGTTATAATCTTTGTATAGCAAATTTTTCTACTGAGTACGTACCTAAATAGAGATAAGAATTTTATTGTCTAAACGACAGATGCCTATAAACTAAAATTGGTTGCTTGGATAATTGAATAGAAGATTGTCATTTACAGTATTTTCTTACAACTTATGAGCGTTATATATATATTTCCATATTTCTAAATACAGTGACATGATGCAAGTACCTCTTGTGGGATCTAATAGTATATTTAAGTAAAAAGTTGTTTTAGAAAGTTTATGTTTCAAAGTTGTTTTAGAAGGTTTATGTTTCCTTGGGTTGTAACTAGTATATAGGGAGCCAAAACAATGGTTATTCATTTTCTTTTTAATTATGCTATTGGCTAAAAGACTTTGAATACACACAAGTCCTTGAGAGATATGAATGCAAAGATACTGCAGAGCTGTAGATTTTTGAACTTGAGTTTGATGGTAGCTTTTTTAATCATGTATAATCAATGTATCAAGTGGGAATCCCATTGTTCAGATTGATTGCCTTTGAGTTTTGAAGTTCCTATTTAAGTTAGCAATCTGTACATGAAAGACTGACTCTTAGCAGAGTCAGCTGATAGCTTTCCGTGCCTGGATTCTTATCAGTGACCTTTTAAGTTTTTATTTCAAAGCATACTTTTCTCATGTTTCAGAGGTTTTTAAAATACATACGGAGGAGTTGCGTGCCAAGCAAGAGGAGATTGCAAAGAAAGATGGTGAAATCAAGGTTTTGCAAGCTATTATTCAGACACTTACCAGTAATGGGCCATCTCGTAAATCTGATAAAAAATGATTCATCAGAGTGAAACAGCATATATTTTGTTTTGATTATTTACTGGACGAAGTTACAGAAGAGGGATTATTTTTGTGGTCACTGCCACCAAATCTGCTGAATAGTATTAATGCTCCTCTACTGAAGTCTTATCTTGATATCAAGGAAGCACTGTGTTTTATCTGCTTCATTCAGGGTGAGTTATATTTCTTTGTGCGGTTAATTGAGATTCTCTGTTGTATCATCTTTGATGGTACTAGCTAATGTACCTTTGGTACATCCATTGTGATAGCCAAATCATAATGGGTAATAACATTAAATTTTAAAAATTGTAACCTGGCACCAAGCGAGTACATCCATTATGTTAATGGTTCGTGTATTTGTATAAATTTGTTCTTCAAATTAAATGAGTTTTTCATGCTTATTTATGAACTCATTTGTGCAGTTCAATGATCACACTCGTAATACATTATTCATTCAGTCTAATTGTATCCATTCTTGGAGTTGATGAACTGCAGAAGTTTTTTTCCAGTTGACATACTTATCTTGTTTTGATTCAATTCTGTTGATGACTTGTCCCAAAGAATGTGATTTATGTCTGGTACATAGCTATTTCCATTCGATTGCCAACCTGTGTTTCACCATTAAGATCTCTTTCCGAATGCATAGGAACCACATAGAAACATAAAGGTTCTAGCTGTTTTGCGATTTTTTAAGAGTAATATTATTTCCTGTTGCCATGTAAGTTGTACACAAGTATGTTTGGTTTCCTTCAACCATTCCTTGTCTGCTAAAAGGCATTTTTAAGTAGCTTTCCCCTAGGCAAATTAAGTGCAAGGCACACTATGAGAACTGAATTTGATTGTTTGCCATTCACATCAACTTTTGAGCATAAAATATTATAGATGCAGACTACATTGTTCAAAGCAACTGTCAGAATCAAGATCAGTTCTTTCTTGACCCCATCTTTTCTATATTGGAATTTTTCTTCGATTTGAGTCTATCTCCTTGGTTTCTGTCAAGCTCACCATAATGAATCAGTTGCTGCTTACTTTCATTTGAAAAATCGAGACCTTTGAATTCATAGTTATGCAATGCTACTTTTGCTTGGGAAGTGTCATATCGATTATTCAACATTTTTTATGGCCCAGATGAATCAGGTACTTTGGAATACGTAGGCATCTAGATACAGCTAAGACATGTCATTTGCCCTATATCGGATACATAATGTGTTTTTGGTTGTAATCAGGCCATACTTTGATATACTCGAGAGACAGAATGACAGTAAATTAAGAAAAACTAAAATCAATTAGCTTTACTCTTAGTAACTTACTAGTGTACGAAAGGGTTTATAAGTTAATACATTATTTTAAAGGTATTTATAGATGAAACATCATTCCTAATATGTTGAAGTCCATACTTAAGGGGCTTGTTGTAGATTCGATGTTAGTTGAAAAGTGATTGGCTATTTCTGTCTTCAACAAATAGTTATTTAATATGACACTCAAATTTTTTAAAGTAATTGTTGAAAATCAAACCGGCAATAAAATAAAGTGCTTGAAAACAGATAATGGTGGAGAGTTTTGCTCTTTGGAGTTTGAAATTTTTTGTGCAGATAGTGGCATACAACACATTAAAATTGTTCCTTTCACCCCTCAAGAAAATGGTGCATCTAAGAGGTTGATTCAAACAATCTTGAAGTATGCTCTCTGATGCAAGTTTGGGTAAGGAGTTTTGGGCATAAGCAATTAATGCTACATTGTACTTGATTAATTGAGTCCCTTCCTCTCAGTTGGATTTTGACATTCCAGAGGAAAGTGGTTGGGAAGAAGGATTTCCTACAATCATTTACGAGTTTTTGGCTACAAAGCATTCACTCACATTCTTAAGAAGAAGAGAACAAAGTTGGATTTCAAATCCAAAAAAATATTTTTGTTGGCTATGGAGAAGAACAGTATGATTATCAATTGTGGGATATGATTGCCAAACAGTTGGTTCATAGTTGGGATGTGATATTTACTGAAAAATTCATGCTAGGCCAACAATAATAGGGGACACCAATGAAGGAGTTTGTGCCACTAGATGACATTTCCAATGGAAGTGATATTTTTCATAAATATTCATAGTTTTCACATCTAAATGTGGTGTCTAACACACCAAGTACACCTCATAAGTGTCAAATTGTAATAGTGAACAAATATTCACACATGAAGATTATCAAGACACTCAATATCATCCATCTACCATGCACCATGTTTGTTGTGGGATGCATGTAATGAGCAATAACTGTAGTCTAACACAAATCTTTAGTCACCCCCATCACCAGTTTTAGTGCCCCACACCAAGGCCGTGAGTGTTGATGAAGCTACTACACAGGGTTTTCAAAATGACGCCTTCACTCCACATCTACAACAAATTGTGACTGACACACAACCTCTAATCAATGTGTCCTGGTCGTAGGTATTAAGGGAGCATATGAATTCAAATTTTGGCCCCTCTAACATGTCGCCCATGCTCCTTGAGTTGCAAGAATTATAGAGGAATAATGTTGGTAATGTTGGAAATACGAATGTTGGTATATAGGGGAGTAATTTGCAGCAAGCACAAATAAATTCAGAGGCAAATTTCACAAGAGTTAGCTACTCAATTGCAAAGGTTCGCCATGGAGTGTCATCTAGCCAAGTTTGATGGTTTTATTCATCATTTGTTAATATTTGATCAAGAAGATCCAACTACCTTCAAAGATTCCTGCAAAGACATCATGAAAAATGGATGGATGCAATGAAGGAGGAAATGGATTCGTTAATGGCCAATCACACATGGGAATTGGTCAATCTTTCGCCCAATCGGAGAGCATTCAAAAATTGATGGGTATACAAATTTAAAGAAGAGGGAGGTAAGAAATAATATTGGGCTAGATTGGTGGTGAATGGCTATGAACAATAGAAGGGTGTGTATTTCAATGAAATTTTCTCAGCAGTTGTGAAGATGACTACCAACTAAGCAGTCTTGGGCTTGGGTGCTGTGTATGACCTCGAATTATAGAAACTTGATGTTAAGGTTGTATTTCTTCATGGTGACATACAAGAAGAATCGTACATGCAACAACCTAAAGGTTTTGAGAAAGAAGGGCAAGAGAATTCATTTTGTAGATTGAGGAAAAGCTTATATGGACTCAAACAAGATCCACAACAATGGTATCTTAAATTTGATTCCTTCATGGTTGAGCAACACTTCACCAAATGTGAATCTAATCCATGTGTCTACTAAGTATTGGACAATGGTGAGTTTGTTTTATTGTTGTTATATGTTGTTGATATGCTAGTGACCAACACTAGTATGAGTGTTATTAATTTGAAACAACAATTAGCTCACAAGTTTGCAATGAAGGATTTGGGAGTAGTGAAGAGGATTCTTGGCATTACCATAATTAGGGATAGGTAGAAAAGAGATCAAATTGTCACAAGAAAAATACAATAATAAGGTCTTAATAGGTTTAACATGAAGGGTGCAAAGGTTGTAAGCACACCACTTGAGCTAGCACTGATCATTTCCACTTATCCTCCGAGATGTGTCTCAAGACACAAGGAGACCAAGTGTCCATGAAAGGAATTTCTTGTTCATCTGCTGTTGGGAGCCTCATGTATGCGATGGTATGCACTATACCTGACATAGCTCATGTAGTGGGAGCAGTGAGCATATTTATGAACAATCTGGTGAAAAATTCATTGACAAGTTATGTGGATCTTATGGTATTTGAAGGGCACTTCAAACTATGTTTTGTACTTTGGAGGGAAACATGCACAACTAAAAGGTTTTGTTGACTCTAATATGACTGGTGATTTAGAAAAACAGAGATCAACTACTAGTTATGTTTTTACCTTGGTTGGGCAATGATTAGTTGGGTTTCTAGATTGCAACAAGCGGTTGCACTATCATCCACCAAAGCCAAATAAATTACTCTTACTAAAAGTGATAAGGAAATGACATGGTTGTAGCGGTTATTGGGTGAGTTGGGATGCAAACAACATATTTTTTCTCTCTTTTGTGACATCAACAAAATATTCATTTGACCAAGAATGCAACATTTCACAATCGAACAAAGCATTTTGAGCTGATATATCATTTCATTCAAAGTGTCCTTGAAGAGGGCAAATTGAAAGTTAAAAAGATACATACAAAGGTGAATCCAACTGATGCATTGACAAAAATAGTTTCAAGGGAGAAGCTTGAGTTTTGCAGGGCTTCTCTTGACATTGCCAAGATGTGACTATAAGCCTTGGAAAGTGGGGGCACATCTCTTAGCAACTTTCTTTGCAGTAGTGGTTGGACTTCACCAAAACCATAAAAATCATGGATTGAAAACAATAGTAACATACCACTTTTCTGCAATAATTCATTGGCAAATTATAGAGCTCCTCCTCTCATTTTTCAGTGATCCCCTCTTCATTATCGTTTCTTTTGTTATATGCCCAAAAACCCTTGAATTTTCTCCATTTTCCTCTCCACGAAGCTCTCAATTCTCCTAGCATTTACTCTCCACTTTGCCCTTATTCATTGCAAGTGAAGTCATGAGTTATAAGCCGCTCATTGGAGTTTATCTCCACATCTCTTTGCAATACTTCACCCTTTAATTCTTTTAATGGATTCAATTCTCCACTAAATGGAGTTCAAAACAACTTGACAAGCTTAAATTCAATCTTTACCTAAATCAAGATACTAGTGATAGTATATATATATATGAATTCTCTTATATACATATATATTTTATTTATCATCTTTCATAAATGAAATAATTATCCACTTCTCTTGTGATGAAATCCTATTGAACGAATGACACATCAACAAGAAGGTGTACAAGACAAGAAGGTGATATCAACTAACAAGGTAACATGACAAAATGAGACAAAGAATAACCAAACAATAAAACCATAACAATTTTATGAGGCAATGAATCATTAAACAATTATGTCTTGTGGTGAATACCCAAATAGTATATGTAACAAGACTTTATTCTACGCATGTGTGTGAGTTCTTAGAGTCATGGTGTGTTACTCATTCTTCTTGATCTGCTTCCCTCTCTCTAGTGATACTTTCCCTCATCTGCGAGGGGAAACTAGTTTCCTACATCCACCCCATTTAACCAACAAGATAGTTAGTCCATTAACCATAATATAATAATATAATATAAATCATTCACTAATAATCATCATAAGGATAATAAAATCACATCTATATCTATTAATCAATATCTAAATGATATTTTCTTTCAACACATCATAGATAAAATAGAACAATCTTAGTGTGAATATCCACAAACATAGTTTTGATATCATAATTTGAAATGCATAACAAATAATTTAACTTATAGTTAGTTAAAATGGCATAATCAACTTAGTCCAAAAACGATGTGTGACACTTATTGGGTGAGTGTAGGATCATGGTGGGTCAAACAATGGCGATAAGAAAAATGTGAAATGCATCTTTGACTTTTTACTTGGGATGAGTAAAAAGTACATTTTGCTATGGTAAACACCAAAACAAAACAAATATCCATTTTTTGTACTAAATGAATATTCGTTATTTTCTCATTTTCTTATATTCTTATATATATTATATAATATAAATTATTATCATTATTTTATTATATATTATTATTTTATGTAAATTATATGTTACAATAATAAATATATATATAGTTTTGTTGAGAAAGGAATTCTAGGTCTAATGTATAGATCACTTTCATTTTTACCTTCATTTACATTTGTTGCCTTTGCATTATTTACAGGATGAAATTGATCTTGGAGAAGTCAGATTATTGAGAGCCATTACCAAGATTAGGAAGAGACCAAAGATGGAGGTTTCAAAATTTAGTGGAAGCTTGAATCTAGAAGAGCTAATAGAGTGGATAAATGACATGGAGAAGTTCTTTGAGTTTGAGGAGAATGAAGACCTTGACAGGGTGAAGTTTGCAAAAACTAAATTAAAGGGACATGCTAGCATTTGGTAGAAAGAAGTGTAGATTGAAAGAGGTAGGATAGGAAAGGATAACAAAGGGGTAGAATGGTTGAGAAGCTTAAGGGATAATTTATTCCAATGGATTATGAGTTGGAATTATTAAAGAAGATGCATGGATTGAAACAACAAGGAAAATTAGTCAAGGAATACACTAAAGAGTTTCACACTCTTTTGATTAGAGCGAGACATTCATAAGCCAATAAAGAAAAGGTAGCAAGATACATCAATGGACTTACAATTTTACCTTAGATGTCACCTTATGAATTGTATGTGACAGTTGCAAAAGTTATAACTATTTATCTCAATTGCCTATCCATAGAAGCTTTATTCTCCAAAAAACCTATATTTATAAACAAGTGAATTATTAAGAAAAACAATCTTCAAGACCTATTTTAAACTCAACAATGATGGATTTATTACCATCGCTGTGCTCCAAAATTGAGTGATAAATATTGAAAAATTACTGAGCATAACCAACATGAACTACAAAGTTAGTTGAACATTCTCTTAAACCAAATATGATGCAATATTAAGAATCATTACTTAGAATTGTATCATAGATGTCACCTTATGAATTATATGTGGATGCATTGCCATCATGACCTCATTGTACTAATTACATAATGGTGGATGTATTAATCTAAATTGTTTGAAAATTATACCTTTGTTCTCCAAAAAACCTACATTTTTATGTACAAATAAATTATATATAATTTAATGTACTTTTAATCCAATACATAGAAAAAAAGAATCTAACTAAGATGAACAATATCATACCTATCCCATAGAAATAAAATATTTGCTACTCAAGTCTACTTAATGGGTCATCTCTTACCTTCAGAGTATCCAATATTGCTTCATGATCAACATTAATAATCTTCCATAGTTATTTTGTTCTTGGTTTTGCACGATGCTTCAATAACTTAACATTTGTTGCTACAACAAGGTATAAATACATGATTATGATTTTGTTCTTCTCAAAGTTCTTGAATGCAAGAATGCCATTCTTTCTAATCATATATGTTCACAACCAAGTTCCAACAATAATAACTGATATTGTAGTATATGTGAACCCATCATCATTTGTAACAGGTTGTGTTATCTTTTGTTTTCCTTGAACACATCATGCCAACCAATAGTCTAATCTCTCTTAATTCCCATATGGTGCAACAACTGCATAAACATGTTCTAGTTGTATAAGGTTTGAAATATGGTCATAGTCAATTGAAATTTCTATTTCATTGAGTAAAGATGAACACACTTGATATAAAGGCGTTAGATATCACAAAATACATGTATCTACCCACTCACTTGACTCACAATTATCCCACTCACATGTAATACAACTCTAGTAGAAACAAGCTAAATCTTGTATTCAAATAGTCCATGTACTTGCATTTGAGCTTCAAAATGAATGCATCTTTGATGATTCCTTGATTGTTTGAAAATCCAATCTCTCTCCCACTATCCCTTCATCAACCAACCAAAAGAACCTACACACTTTTGAATCAAGTGCCCCTCATGAAAATGCATAGTTACACCACTTGAAACAATTGAACTTGCATTATTGAATGTAGCGCCACCTCTAATATTTAGTTGTTCCTTAAGTAGAGTTCTCTTTACACATGCATCTTCTCCATAATGCTTTCGTTTTCCATGCCCAACTTCAAAAAGCTCCAAATATGAGGTATAACCCTTTTCACATGTTTTTTGCTCAACTAATAAAATATACGAGCATTTTTTAAAATAATTATTTTTTAATGAAAACAATATTGCATATACTCTGATGAATGAGATTAATAATCACTCATGTAAAAATGATACTCCTTGACTATCTTCATATTCTCTTCTATACATCAGGGGCATGTCTGTATGTGATGTGAACAAAAATAGAAAATCCAAACTAAATTGTAATATTGATATTGGACTTTAATTTGTAGTTGCAATGTGTAGTTTTTTGCAAAATCAACTAAAAAGATAATAGTTTCAATCAGAAAAAATCCTTACACATTCTAAAATGTTGATCTAACCATCTAGACTTGTGGTCGTGTCTTGCATACGGGCTAATGTAAGAAGTTGGGTACACAAAAAGCTCAAAAAGTGGAAATGTTTTTGCTGTTTTTCAGAATTTGTCACACTTGGACTGAAAAATTGAGGCACTTCCACAATAAATCTTAAAAAAATTTAGTAATCTGAAATTTAGCATTTTGAATCTAGTTTCCAGATATGTAAATTATTAAAATACCTAGTTTATAGAAATTACATTTTGATGAGGATCTATAAAAACCACTTTTTAAAAGTCCCTTTTTTTTACCATACCAAGCAGGTGTACGGACAACACTTTTTGACCCAAATAAAATTATTTTGCTAATTCCTTTTAGGGAAAGAGAGCTAACAACATGAAGTTTGGTCTGGATTTTTTTTTGTAATTTTTGGTTGAACATTTTTTTTTTATTAAATTTTTATTGGCCTTAATTAATGTTTTTTCAAATCAACGTGTATGGACAACATAATTGGACCTAAACAAAACATTTTTTGACTCTTTTTTTTTCATTGTGTAGAGAATTGTCCGAAGTTTGGTCCCATACAATTTTTTTTACAAGAAAATCAACCAATAAAAAGTTATTAAGAAACCAAAAAAACCTGATATTTCAAATTTGAGGACTAGTTTGCTTAGAAATTAATTAAAAAATAGCAAACATAATCCAATTTTAACAAAAAATATATATTTAGAAAGTAGACATTGTGTTCTCTAATGAGTTTTAATTTTATAGACTCATTCAGAAAAAAAAGTCCATCATCTATGATGTCAAAGTTGGACATTTTTCTTTAATCTGCCTTAGTTTTTTAGTTGCAAGTCAAAGGCTAAGGCTCGGATTGCCAAGCCTTTTCCGAGCCTAAAACCGAGGCAGCATGTGGGTTGGGAATTTTGAATTTAAAAAATGCATACACGTTTTTACAAAACATGTATGTGTTACAAAACACATATGTGTTCCTTACTTTTTTGATTATTTAAAAAAATAAATACTTTTTAGAAACACGTACGCATTCTAAAACGCATACACGTTTTGAGTTCAAAACACATACGCATTCTAAAACGCGTACGCGTTTTGAGTTCAAAACGCATACGCGTTCTAAAACACGTACGCGTTTCTAAAAAGTATTTATTTTTTTAAATAATTAATTTTTATGTGTTATAAAATGTGTATGCATTATGTAACGTGTACACATTTGATAGTACATACACATTTTTTAAGGATCGGGTACCCGATCCTAAATGCATACACGTTTTTTTAATAACGCATACGCGTTTTCTGCGAGATTTTTTTTGGCCGAAACTTCCCCTTTTCGTGTACCCAACTTCTTGCTTTTACCCATACTTGTGTTGAAAAACAAGGTGAAGGAAAGATACAATATGAACTTATGCAAGTGAATTCAGATATAAAAAACTAGATTACCAAATCAAATTTAAACATGTGATTGCAACATACATCATAATATATGTGTAAGGGGGAAATCAAGATCATGCAATGTAGTCAAATTGAATGAATATAAACTAATCTAAACAAACAAAAAGAAAATTCATGCCCATTACT
The DNA here is from genome assembly GCA_007258455.2 of Sequoia sempervirens. Lineage (NCBI taxonomy): Eukaryota > Viridiplantae > Streptophyta > Pinopsida > Cupressales > Cupressaceae > Sequoia > Sequoia sempervirens. The sequence continues at coordinate 142,475 of VDFB02095310.1, read as the reverse complement.
CACGAAATGAAACTACAAAATAAAAGAATTCAAGAACGCAATTGAAACAACACAATAACTATGAACTCAAAACAATGTAGCTTTACCATCTCGTGTTAGAGTGTGTTCACGAAGATGTTGGGTTGTTCGTATCAATGTGAAGCCTCCATCGTGCGTGCAAAAGGTTGAAGAGTGTGCATGTGTTGATCGAAGATGTGTGAAAAGCTTTGTCAAAATATTGATTGAAGATTTTGGAATTACTTCATTGTGTAAAATATGTTGATTCTTCGATCGTTTTTTGAGAAGAAATGAGGTTGTTATATGAAATTTGTGTTTTGAAATGAATGCTTGAGATCACATAGTAGAATATTTTGATCAACGGTTGAAAACCGTTGAGAGGATTTAGATGGGAATAATCAGTGCAAATTGATTACATAATTAGTGTGATTGAAGAAATCATTTTGAGTGTTTAGTGGGATTGAGAAAATAGATTGAATAATCTGTGGAATTGAAGAATAGATTAATATGTTAGGAAATAGATGGATCAGTTAGCCAATCAGAGTGAGCAATTGGGGGATCGTAATTTGCTCAATCATGAAAGTGGGTGAGGATAATTAATTAATCTTTTGAGTTGAACTTGCAAATCAAGTTTGACTTTCACAAACAAAGTTGTATTTGTTTTATTTGATTTTTGATGATGTTTTGAATAATTAAATTTAATTATTCAAATTTAGGGGATTTAGTGATACAGTTAAACTATTATGTTTTAATAATTTAATTGACTTAGGGGAATAGGGTAAATTAGATTAGGACTTTATTAAATAAATAAAATTTATTTAATTGGTCAATAGTGACGAAAAGTGAATTAATTAAATAATGTTATATTATTTAATTAATAGAAGAAATTAGGGTTTTAAGACTTTATTAAATAAATGAAATTTATTTAATTCGTCAAAAATGGTGAAAAATGTGAATTAATTAAATAATGTAATATTATTCAATTCATAGAGGAAATTATGGTTTTTGATCAAATTTTGTGAAATGCAGTGATATTTAGTGATAATGATGCCGATGATGAGAAAATGTCATTTAGGATGTGCGATAAGTGTTAGGTCATTTGTACATGTCTACATTTTGCCCCTCTTTGAGACAAACTGTTGGTTGCTTTGTTTCAAAAATTTTGATGTTAAGATCAAGATTTGAAAATTTTTATATGCTCCACTGTGCCCTGGCGGTCAGTGGAATGATGGTAGGACTCTGGGCTGCCCACTCAAGAGGTTGGCCGAAAAAATCACTTTTGAGGCCGAGCTCACGACACTATTTCATTTTAGTTTAGATGTGTATAGGACAAAAAATTAAGCCTATAGGTCTCTTGCTGATAGTTTAGATGTTCCTAGGAGATGTTAATTTTAACCTAGAAGTGCTTCTTAGGTAAAAAATTAGGGTTTTGAGGGTTAAAATAGGTCATTATGGTTTAATTCTCCTCATTTGAACTTTGAGCCTATAGGAAATTCTTGCCTTTGGATTTCTTTTTTTTTCGATTGTCGAGGAGCTATGGTGAAGATTCAAGCAACCCCACATTGTGCAAATGCGGTTCACGAGTTTGGACAGCCTCCAGTCATTGGTGCCCTAGTATGTATCCTTTCCTTTCTCATTTTCGTCTTTCCGTGTTTGTGTAATTAATGCACGAAGTCTAAGTAGTCAAATGTGTTGGGTTTAGGATTTTTTCACACTTGCATCATTTTTAGCGCATTTGCTATTTCTTATTGGTTCACTTTTGACATTTTTGTTCGCAAATGCTCAAAATGTGCGCATTTGACCTAAAATTTTGTATTTGTTTTATGCCCTCGCTTGAAATTTACGCATTTGATGTCATTTTGCGCTTTTATTTTTTGCTCTTGTTTTCTTGTTACATTTTGTGCACCTTTGTTGAAATTTTTCGCTTTTGGAATATATTTGCGCTTTTGAAATTTGCGCATTTGCTTTTCCTTATCGCTTTTGACTAAATTTTTTTCACTTTTGTCTGTTTTGTTCTCTTTTGTCAAAAAAGTTTTTGCTTTTGCCTATTTTGGAATTTTAAGTCAATTTGTTCATTGTTATAGGTTTGTTTTGTGTTTTCATAGCAATTCCTTAGCATTGTGGGTTAAATGGTTGCAAGCCATTCTTAATCCGCTCCAATCGAGGGAGCGACGACCACGTGATCTATTCGATTTGATCTTTGGGTTTCAGGAGTTAGAGTAAGATGTTCTCGATGTTGTTGGATTGCAACATATCTGCTACATGCCTACTATCAAATGGCATAGAGGGATGATGACCGCTCTTGTGGAGAGGTGGCACTCAGAGACCTCGTTTCATTTACCTACTAGGGAGGCCACCATCACTCTAGAGGATGTGTGGAGGATCCTCCGTATACCTATTCATGAAGAGATTGTTACATACTTTGTTCGACAACCTACCCATGCTATGCACCGAGTACTTAGTGTGAGACATCTTGAGGTTCACAAGCCAGAGGTAGACTTATTTGATTTTGTTGGTAGTGCTGATCATATTTCACTAGTTCTCTATGGTTTGATCATGGGGCTTGTTGTTCCTGATAGGTGGGCCAAACAATTTCCCATTGGTTGAGGTGTGTGTATTGAGTAGATGTTTGAGCACAAGACTAGGTATGCATGGGGTCCATCTCTCCTTGCACGCTTATATCGAGATATGCACAAGGTCGCCTATCGTGGGAGATCTATTTCTGCTGGTATTTCTCTACTGTATGAATGGGTATGGGAGCACATCCCAGTTGCTCGGCTTGATGGTATTTTGGATTGGACTCTAGGGGATCCATATTCTTATTGGTATGGGGATTTCCTTCATTACACTTCTTGGACAACTTCCCTACTAGCACCGTATTTTTGATGATGGGTTACCTTAGAATAGTGGTTTACACTTTCTAAGAGGAAGGAAATTTTGGATTTTTTCCATTCACCATACTGAACGGGTTCGGCCGAACCAAATGGTTCGACTGAACCAATGAATTGGTTTGGTCGAACCATTGGGTTCGGCTGAACCCATGGTTCGGCCGAACCAAGGAAAGCCCAAATAAAAAAAACATATTCAAATGGGTTCGGTCGAACATGGGTTCGACCGAACCCCTTCAATATGACAAAAACAAAAAATTATTTCATTTTAACTGTCACTTTTACTTTGTTCTTTTACCAGTCATTGTCCTTGGTGTGCACGGCGAACAAAGTCCGTGACGGCGACCAAACAAGGTTTCTCTCTCTGGCGAAAGCAAATTTTCGTTCGTCTCTTCAAAGTTCATCATTCCAGTTTGCATATCGAGCACTATTGAGCACTAGGTATTTAAAATTCAATTTTTTTAGAGTTCAAAATGCATCTATTTGTTTAATTTCGAAACCCTAAATGCAATTTTTTTTAAATTTGTTGAATTCAAATTGCACTTGTTTGAAAGTTTTTAAAGCATTTTCAATATAGTATTTTGCTTCCCCGTTTTTCATATATTTTTGTCTTGTTAAACACCTTTCATGAGAAAAATGAATATCAAAACTATCAACTATCTGTTAGGGGATGAGAGGTCTATAATTTCAATGCATCTACACCTTTTCAATGCATCTACAACATTATTTCAAGTGTCAAATGCTCCAACATCACCTCCCCATCATCTACCATTTTGTAGTGGACACCTTAACTATCATCCAACTAATAACACAACAAATAAACTAAACACATATGTCACAAAATAATTTTAAAACTACAAATTTAGGGTCAAACTTGTAGATGAAAATGTAAATTCCATACATGTAGGAGTGAACCATGAAAGTCATATCTTGGTTTGTTAAGGTGTCATAATATTAAATCTTATAAAAAATCAAGAATCATATCATTGATTATGTACATTACAATAAAATATCTCCATATAACAAATGAAGCTAAAAACCCTAACTCTCTTTGTCAATTCTATAGTGTGCTTGTCTAGTATTTTTAAATTCAATTTTATGTTCGAAGGTAATTTGTGTATTTACTTATTGTATTTATTTATCCTAGCTAATTAGAAAAGAAAACTCTAAAGAAATTATTTTCTTTTCATTTTGGCAAAGCCATTTAATTTCGTATGTCCTA
>VDFB02095310.1:114323-138268 GCA_007258455.2 Sequoia sempervirens | reverse complement strand
CACTCATAAAAGAAATTCCCATGCAACGTAATTAAGTGAGTACTTAAATTAAAGACATGCATTATTTTTGAGAAATTTCATAACATATACTGTTCACTACTTTTGTTATCAAAAGTATACAAGAAAACACTTTTACCTAGAGTTAAAATATCTTCAAGAATCATTTCAAGAGTTAGAGTCCTATTATTCCACTTATATTTCTATCTTCTAGATGGTTTATTTAGCATTAGGATATGAAAATTCCAATGACTATATTATGGAATGTAATAAGGTAATTATTCAACACTAACTAGGGTAATGGAGTACTTATGTTGTCTATTTCTTATAGAAGAACTACGTTTGTGTAGAAGGGGTTTCATTGTTCTTTGTATTTAAATTAAAGGTCCTAGACCAACTAGAATAAAGGAGAACTTGAATGCTTCAATATATCAAGATAATTTTATCAATGTTAATACGTGGTTTCAGGCTAACAATATCTTTAATTTGATTATATTGCAAATTTCTAACCATACTAGAGATAATTTACAAATGCCAAGTGTTTGGTAAGACTCCCTAAACGGATTAGATCGTATAAGGAAATATGTATATATATATATAAATACCAAATCAAGATTCAATTATTATGAAATAAAAATTAAGGATGGTTATTAATATCTTAGATCGATGCCCATTTATATACACCAATTCAAATTTCAGTAAGAAAAGCAACAAGGTTCGTTCATTCATCTAACATGTTAGAGTAACCATATTTACATGGCCTTATCTTTCAGTACATAGACCTTGAATATCACTTAACCCAAAATATTTAAATTTTACCCTCATTTATGAAATGGCATTAAACAAAAGATTGTAACCAAATACATATATATATCTCCTAAAGAAAGTGATTGAGGTAATAGAGATAATTGGAACCATAAAGGCATGTCTTACACCAAATTTTCAAAAAGAGAAAGTATGCACGATTGATAAATATACATATATAATATTAAATTTTAAGTATGTCGAACCCTACTCTATCACCATGGGTCGGATATCAAACAATATAAGGTAGCATATTCTAGATTGAAATACATATTTAAATGGAGGATGAACCACATGATAGAAAAGTCATATTTGAGGGCAGTAAATGGTAATGGAAGACACCACTGGAATAAAGGAAATTTGCCTTACAAAAACATTGAATGCTTAATTGCAGCAAATTCTCCCATATCACTCAAAAATGACAAATCAGGGTTGCAAAACCACAGACATTCATTGAAGGAAGAGTTAGGTAGCAACAGAAAAATCCCAATGGACAGTCTTTAAAATCAAATCCAAATTTCCTACAACATTTACTGAGGAGCGAAATTCCTGGGTAATTAGAAAACAGTCTTTGGCAAAAGCAGATGATGAGCTTTCTAGGAAGAATTTAACTACAAAACTACAAAGAGGCTACCTTTTAAGCCAACAATATAGAAAAATGTTGTGAAGACTACAACCCCACCAACTGTTGTTTCCAAAATTGAAAATTTCTTCTTCAAAGAGATCTTCAAATTCCATATCCAAGAAAGAGCCCAGAAAATTGAAAAGTATTATCAACTAAAACTTCTTTACAAAATATCAACAGACATGAGCACATCCAAACAACGCATAAGAATATGATTATGAATTTGCCTAAGATCAAAACTGCGTACTTGGACTTTAACCTACTTGTGTGCATTGATTCTTGGAAGACATCTAAGTGATCAATGCGCCCAGGTTGGCTCTCCTTCCTGAAGTCTGAAATCAAGCATCTATGTGGAGTCTCCCACAGAACGTTCTCTTGCTCCCCCCAAAACAGAAGTTCATTCCCTTGTTTTATAGATATAACGCATTAAATTCATTGTTAACTGTAGAATGTGAGTTAGACCTGCAATTTATTGTGGCAGTTGATTCACAACCCACGTGAATGATACAAAGTCGGTGAATTCGGCAGTGAATTCGGCGTTGGGCGGCTGAAGACGGCAGAAAGTGACCTACCAGTAGGTCTGTGCTGACTAAAACTTTAATTTGCTTACCTGGATTTGATTCACTGTGCAGTTTTCTATTGAAAACGTGGTCAAAATGTCCTTTTCTAATTCATGCATGACGTCTTAACTCCATCGTTGTCCACTGAATTTGGTCAACATTCAAATTCTGCTCTCAAGTTTTCAATCAAAAATTAATGACAGGCAAGATTTTCCAGCATATGAGTATTAGATTTTTAGTCTGGATTTAACATGTGTTCCTGCATTAAAGTCTATCAAAATTGTGCAGTAAGAGTTAGGGAGGAGTCGTGACATCCTCCCTCCCTTATTTGTGCATCGTCTCGATGCATATATTCAATAAGTTTTATATAGTAAAGAGATAGTACTTTGAAACAAAAAAGAAATATAGTATCTAAATAGTGCTTAAAACAAGAAGGGAAATGATTGTTGTAAATCAATTGTATCTTCCCAAGTAGCATTGTCTTCATCATATTGATCCCATTGTACTTTGCTTTGATCAACCATCCTATTGTGCAATTGGTACTACGCCTCTCCAAGATTCGATATGGCTCTATTGTTATTTTCCCGAGCTCTTGGACCTGTAATGCATTCCAATTCAAAACATGTTTCTCATTAGGTACATACTTCTTAAGAAGAGATATATGGAAAACATCATGGATACGACTCAGCTGGGGAGGTAGGGCCAATTTGTAGGCAACTGGGTTTATCTTTTCTATGATTTCGAAGGGTCCCACATAACGTGGTGCCAACTTTGCCTTCTTACCAAAACTTATAGAGCTTTTATATGGCCTGACCCTTAAGAAAACTTTTTCACCTACTGCGAATTCCCTTTGTGTTCTTTTCCTATCCGCATAACTCTTTTGTCTGTCTGTTGCTTCCCTTAACCTCTGTCTAATTGACCTGATTTGATTTTCCATTTCCTTCAACATATCTGGTCCAATTACCACTCTATCCTCAAGATTATCCCAACTCAAAGGTGTGCAAAAAGTTCTTCCATATAGAGCTTCAAATGGAGCCATCCCTAGGGAGACTTGAAAAGAGTTATTGTATGCAAACTCTACTAGTGGAAGATATTCTTCCCACTTAGATTGTTGGTCCATACAGTACATACGTAGAAGGTCTTCCACAATTTGATTTGTCCTTTCAGTTTGGCCATCTGTTTCAGGGTGATATGCTGTACTGAAATTTAATTGTGTCCCCAAAGCTGATTGAAGAGTTGTCCAAAACCTTGAAGTGAATCTAGCATCCCTATCAGATATGATCTTTTCTGGAATTCCATGTAATCTAAAAATTTCCTTCACAAAATGTTTAGCCAAAGTTGGAGCATCATCTGTTATATTTCTTGCTATGAAGTGAGCAACCTTGGTAAGTTTGTCAATTACCACCATTATTGTGTTATGCCTATAAGGTGTTGTAGGCAATCCTTGAATAAAATCCATACTAATAACCCGCCACTTATGATGTGGTATATCATGGGGGTATAATAATCCTGCAGGATGGCTATGCTCTGCCTTCACCCTCTGACATTCAAGACATTTAGCTACATAGAGTACTATGTCATTCTTCATTCCTTGCCAAAAATATAGTTTCTTAAGGTCTGAATAGAGTTTGTTTGCCCCAGGGTGTCCTAAATAAGGGGTATTGTGGGCTTCACTTAAAACCAATTCTCTTAACTCTTTACAGTTTGGAACATATATCCTATTGTTGTATCGAAGCATCTTGTCACCATCTAGATTATACCCCTTTATACTAGGATTAGCTGGATCATTTTCTAAGGTCGATTTGACCTGTTTATACCATGAATCTTCTTTTTGTTCATTTGGAACTTTTTCTCTAAAAGTGGTTTTGAATATTACCATATTCATCAAGTGCCTCCTTCTGCTTAGTGCATCTGCAACCCTATTTTCCTTTCCCTTAATATATTCTATCTCAAAATCGTATTCGCTCAGAAATTCTAACCATCTTCTTTGTCTAGCATTCAAGTGAGGTTGCGTGAAGATGTACTTGAGTCCTTGATGGTCAATTTTTAACTCAAATGGCTTTCCTAAGAGAAAATGTCTCCATTTCTGAAGAGCATGTACAATTGCTGCAAGTTCCAAATCGTGAGGTGCATAGTTTACTTCATGATTTTTCAATTTCCTTGATTCATATGCTACCACACCTTCATCTTGAATGAGTACCCCACCTAGACCTTCAATGGAAGCATCTGTCACAACTATGAAGTGTCCATTTGGTTCTGGAACCTTTAAGATAGGTGCAGTGGTTAATTTTTCCTTCAAATTTTGAAATGCCTTATCACACTGTTCAGTCCACAAGAATTTCTTACCCTTTCTTTGTAATGAAGTGATTGGATTTGCAATTTTTGAGAATCCTTCTATGAATCTCCTATAATATCCTGCAAGTCCCATAAAACTTCTTACCTCAGACACATTTTTTGGAATTGGCCATTCCTCTATGGCTTTTATCTTATCCGGGTCTACTGCGATACCATCTTCTGAAATGATGTGACCTAAGTAATGTATTTTCTTTTTAAAGAATGCACATTTTGATAGCTTCCCATATAGCCTATGTTCTCTCAACCTTTGCAAAATTAACTGAAGATGTGCTAGGTGTTCCTCCTCATTTTTGGAATAAATCAAGATATCATCTAAGAAGACCAAGACAAATTTATCCAAGTAATCATGGAACACACTATTCATCAAGTTCATAAAGGCAGCTGGAGCATTAGTCACACCAAAAGGTACAACTGTAAACTCATAATGCCCATACCTTGTTCTGAAGGCTGTTTTTGGGATATCTTCTTCCTTTATCCTGAGTTGATGGTACCCTGATCGAAGATCTATCTTAGAAAACACAGTTGCTCCTTTCATTTGTTCAAAGAGATCCTCTATGCGTGGTAAAGGGTACCTATTCTTTATGGTGACTTTGTTAAACATTCTATAATCAATACATAGTCTTAAGGTTCCATCTTTCTTTTTAACGAACAAAACCGGTGCTCCCCAAGGGGATACACTTGGTCTTATGAGACCTTTCCCAAGCAATTCTTCCAATTGCATCTTGAGTTCTACCAGCTCCGCTGTGTTCATTCGATAGGGTGCCTTAGACACCGGTTCAGCTCCTGGAACTAAGTCAATGGAAAAGTATTATCAACTAAAACTTCTTTACAAAATATCAACAGACATGAGCACATCCAAACAACGCATAAGAATATGATTATGAATTTTCCTAAGATCAAAACTGCGTACTTGGACTTTAACCTACTTGTGTGCGCTGATTCTTGGAAGACATCTAAGTGATCAATGCGCCCAGGTTCGCTCTCCTTCCTGAAGTCTGAAATCAAGCATCTATGTGGAGTCTCCCACAGAACGTTCTCTTGCTCCCCCCAAAACAGAAGTTCATTCCCTTGTTTTATAGATATAACGCATTAAATTCATTGTTAACTGTAGAATGTGAGTTAGACCTGCAATTTATTGTGGCAGTTGATTCACAACCCACGTGAATGATACAAAGTCAGTGAATTCGGCAGTGAATTCGGCGTTGGGCGGCTGAAGACGGCAGAAAGTGACCTACCAGTAGGTCTGTGCTGACTAAAACTTTAATTTGCTTACCTGGATTTGATTCACTGTGCAGTTTTCTATTGAAAACGTGGTCAAAATGTCCTTTTCTAATTCATGCATGACGTCTTAACTCCATCGTTGTCCACTGAATTTGGTCGACATTCAAATTCTGCTCTTAAGTTTTCAATCAAAAATTAATGACAGGCAAGATTTTCAAGCATATGAGTATTAGATTTTTAGTCTGGATTTAACATGTGTTCTTGCATTAAAGTCTATCAAAATTGTGCAGTAAGAGTTAGGGAGGAGTCGTGACAAGTTTATATTCATATCATTGATTACATTGCATTGCACACATTTCAAACTCAAAACATTACTTCACATTGCATAGCTAATAACTAGATGTTGATAGATGACAAAATTTCAATTACAATATAGTTTTTTAGAAAGTTAACATAAGCAGTGATGCAGTTACTTCACATAGCATAAGTAATTACTAGGAGCAGTTCCCAATTGCATTTTCTTGTCATGGCATTCCATGAGACCACATTCTATTGAGGCATATTTTCAAACAATTCACTACCTTTTCTATGCTATGGATGCTTGGAAAAAATCTATGAAAGCATAATCGTAAGCAATAGCATAGACAAGGAAATGAGTCATTTGAAAAAATGCCTCAAAGAAATGTGGTCTCATGGTGATGTCCATCACCATGAGACCCAATTTCTTTGAGGCATTTTTTCAAATATCCCACTGCCTTGTCTATGCTACCACATTTTCCATACATGTCTACCAAATAATTTTATCAAATATTTAACTTCCTTATTGTTATGGTTAAAATCCTAAAACGGGTGCTTTCCAACAAACTATGAATGCTTGGAAAAAATCTATCAAAGCATAATAGTAAGCAATAGCATAGACAAGGAAATGAGTGCTTTCTATTCTTAAGACAGTGAGTTGTTTGAAAAAATGCTTCAAAGAAATGTGGTCTCATGGTGATGGAATGCCATTCCATCACCATGAGACCACATTTCTTTGAAGCATTTTTTCAAACAACTCATTGTCTTAAGAATAGAAACCAATCCTTTAGCCAAAATTCCCATCCAAATCCTTTTCAAGGTCCTCATCTTCATCCTCAGTTTACCAATCCATAGAATATTTCACCTATTATTCCACTTGTTCATATCCCCACCCCTCCCTCTTCATGTCATGATCCCCCTCCATCTCATAACCAAGACCACACTATACCATCCACCCCATCCCAACATAATACCATAGAGAAGGAAATGAACTATTTGAAAAAATTCCTCAAAGAAATGTGATCTCATGGTGATGGAATTCAATGACACATTTGTTTTTCATGGCATTCCATAACCATAAGACCTCATTTCTTTGAGGCATTTTTTCAAACAATTTATTGCCTTCTCTATGCTACCACATTTTGTGTACGTGTCTACCAAAGCCTTTTATCAAATGGTTCACCACCCTGTTGCTATGTATAAAATCCTAAAACATGTGCTTTCAAACAAGCTATGGATAGGGAAAATAGTAAGCATGATATTAAGAAATATATAATTCAATAAGTACTCAAAATTTTGTTCATTATCTCATACATTATAAGCCATGACTTGCATCACTATTGTAGTTTTCATGAATGAATAATTTGTTGTTTTATTTTTAGATGTTGGAGGCAAAAATACCTCCAGATGTTCATAGGTAAATGGAGCTTGGTGTTTTGTTTGCTATAGACTCCTTGATGCCTCTCATGGGGGTATGAGGAAAATTACTTAATTTTAAATTACATTCATTGTTATAGTTGTTAGTGAAAAATAAAATGATTATTGATTCATAGTTTAATTTCTCTTTGGATGGTTTCTATAGGACTTCAACATGCCACAACATGGGCATGCGAATATTTCCCTTGAGAGTGATCCTCTAGTGGTGGTAAGTGATTATTTTGTTAAATACATTTTTTTTATAATGTAATTTCTATATTAATGTCTTTACTTGTTATTATAACAAATAAGGCTTGATGAGGAACTAAACCCTAGGATGAGCACCAAGAGCACACCTCGACCTTGGTGTAATCAAGTGATAGACACATCACCATCCACCCAACCAACAAAGGGCAAGATTTTATTTCAAGATCCTGGAGGGTAATGACTTTTGATTCTAGGGTCCTTTGTTGTATGTCTATATGACATTTTTGGACATATTTTGTATTGTATATATTTGACATTGTATTCCTATATGGAATTCTTGTAAGCCTATATGCCTATTTTGTATATATTTTATACTTATATTGACATATATTGATGTATGCCTACATGGCCATTTGGTTAATACAAATATTTTTTATTGATGGTGTCCATATTTTCATTATAAATCTACACTTCAATAGATATGAGTTACATGTATTCAAGTGTATACTTTACAAATTACGTGTATTCCAATGTATACTTTGCGACTTACATTTTTTCATGTGTATACCTTGTATTCATGCATATAATTTGTATTAATGTGCATACTATGTATTCATGTGTATACTTCAAGGCTTACATGTATTTGAGTACTTGTGCTTCACTTATTCACGTGTATACTTATTAAGTGGTTAGCCCTAGCATTGCTCATTGTCGTCCTTCATGGTTTGTCTTGAATATTTATTAATTGATGCTAAGAAAATTCATTAGTTGACACTAAACAACTTCAATATTTCCAAAAATGATTCACCAAATATTTATCATTTACTTATGTGTTAATTCAATATGGAATCCAAGGAAGAATTTAAAAGGGATAAAGCTAGGAGGAGAGGGAAGATAGATATTTATAGTGTAACCTTTTGTACCTTCTCTATAAAAACCTCTAATGTCTCTTGTATGCTTTTCTATTCCATTTTCTACTCTCATATCCCATTTTCATAGGTGGATCATCACTTCTCCCAATTTTTTTCCTTCTCTTCTAGGTCCTTACCGCCACTTATGGTATTCTAAAATAAGCTCTAGTTTATGGTGGGCACCTATTAAGATTCAAAGGAGTCATTAGTTTTCCCCTTAGTTGTCTTGGGTGATTTTATTATTTCTTGGTTGGTTACAATGTATTGCATAGTTAGTTTTGTGGAGATGGAACCTCTCATTCTTTGTAGTAGGACAGTTTAGGTAGTTTCCTTAGATTCGATAAGAGCTAGAGTTTGTTGTTTCTTTTGTTTTCTTTGAAATATCCATTGGACTGGGGTCAAAATACTTTTAAATGAAATACATGGTTGAGTAGATGCATAGGTTGTGAATTGTTCTAGCACCAAATATACCTATGTAATTAGCTACTTGGTTTGGAAACTTGGAGGTTTTGATTTGTACTCCTTTTTCTTGTTATTTCACTTACTTGGATTTGAGGCTTTTTTGGAGTGAAGGAAGAGGTAGGATTGAAATGATCCTTCTCATATATATTTCATCCCATTTATTACTGAAGGAAAAGTGACTTGGTTTATCCACCATGTGCCCAAATTCTTGCCCATATTTTCACTAATTACTTATTCTATATTCACTCCAACCTAGCTTCTTCAAATAATGCATTTTTTAAATTATAGGTGATATGCAACAAATTTCTTCTAGAATTTTTGATATGATTGTGAAGGAGTAGGAATAGGAGTTGTAATATCCTATGTGTCAACATATATTTATACCTATTATTTGGGCTATTTTTAGCTTCTACTTATGGTCGAGGCTCTAGTGTGAACTTATTAACATATTTTTTCTTGATTCTCTTTATCTAGTTCATAAGCCACCTTATGGGATCATATTTCAATTTACCTATGATTAGGTTTAGCTATAAATGTTTCAAATTTTTTTAGAATCTTGAAAAAATTATTTACAACAACCATATTTTTGTAAGGGAACTTGGAGGATAATAAAAAAAATTCTTGCCCTTGCTAGACTTGAGGATGACTATACAATATTTTAAAAGTCATGTAGCCTTCTCATTTGTGATTAGATCCATAATAGGAATACGAAAGTTACCAAAATGCTAATATTAGTAATAAATAATTCAATGTAAGTATGAGATCCACATAGTAATTGGGTCATAACCCCTTTGAGAATGAAAAGTTTTAGGCTTTCCTCAACTACTTTGACACCCATATGTTTTACCTCTTTCATGCAGTCATATGCTTTTGGTACATGGAAAACTCATACTTGTCAACTATCATGTGAATATTTCTCTTTTCTTTTGTTTTGCATGCCATCATAAGGGATCGAGCTGGTTGAACATAGCTCAAATTGATTCAAAATTTTTGGGTGCAAAAAAAGACCATTCCTAAAGTAAACATACCCATCTAGATGTGTTGGAATAGTCAGTTTGGTCGCATGAGTTGCAGAATGAAAGTTGCACCACTTTGCAACTTTACACTGCTTGCATTTGACAACTTTTTCCTCAACGAAAAAGTCATCACCATGGGAAAAAACCTTTGAGATAAAAAAACTCAAAGAGGTTATTATAGAGGGACCCAACATGATCCTCTAGCCTCAAAGGGGAAGTTTGTAAGTATCACGGTTTTCGAGTAATAGTCCATCAAAGATTGCAACCATTTTGCACTTTGGACTCTTAAGGGATTGAGTTGGTACAATGTAGCTCAAAGTGATTTGATGTGTTTGATTACAAAAGAGGACCATGCATAGCATAAATGTACCCATTTGGACATGTTGGAATAGTTGGTTTGGTTGCATAAGTTGCAGAACAAAAGTTGCACCACTTTGTAACTTTACACTACTTGCATAAGTCGCCATGGGAAAACACCTCCGAGATAGAAAAAACTAAGAGATTTCATTATAGAGGGTCTTAATGCAATCCTATATCCTCAGACGAGAAGTTTGTAAGCATCATGGTTTCTGAGTAATAGCTCGTCAAAGACTGCAGCCATTTTGCACTTTGGACTCTTAAGGGATTGAGCCAATACAACATATCTTAGAATGATTCAACATATTTGGGTGTGAAAGAGAACCATTCCTACTATAAATTTACCCATCTAGATGTGTTGGAACATCCATTTTGGTCGCAAAATTTTTAGAACGAAAGTTGCACCACTTTGTAGCTTTACAATGCTTGCGTTTGACAACCTTTTTCTCAATTCAAAAGTCATCACCATGAGAAAACACCTCTGAGATAGAAAAAAATGAGAGAGGTTATTATAGAGGGTCCCAACATAATCTTGTAGCCTCATACAAGAATTTTTTTAAGTGTCACAGTTTCCAAGTAATAGCCCGTCAAAGATTGCAACCATTTTACACTTTGGACTCTTAAGGGATCGAGTCGGTACAACATACTTTGGAGTGATTCATCATGTTTGGGTGCAAAATAAGACCATTCCTAATGTAAATGTACCCATACAAATGTGTTGGAATAGTTGGTTCAGTCACATGAGTTGCACAACGAAAGTTGCACCACTTTGCAACTTTACACTACTTATGTTTGACAACTTTTTTCTTAACTAAAAATTCATCACCACGGGAAAGCGCTTTCGAGATATAAAAAACTAAGAGAGGTTATTGTAGAGGGGCCCAATATGATCCATTAGCCTTATATATAAAATTTTTAAGTGTCATGGTTTCTGAGTAATAGCTCATCAAAGATTGTAGTCATTTTGCATTTTGGACTCTTAAAGGATGGAGTCGGTACAATGTAGCTCAAAGTGATTTGGCATGTTTTTGTATGAAAGAATACCATGTCTACAGTAAACGTACCCATCCAAATATGTTGGAATAGTCGGTTTGGTTGCATGAGTTGTAGAATGAAAGTTACACCACTTTGCAACTTTACACTGCTTGCATTTGACAACTTTTTCCTCAATTGAAAAGTCATCACCACAGGAAAACGTCTTTGAGATAAAAAAACTGAGAGAGGTTATTATAAAGGGGCCAAACACAATCTTGTAACCTTAGATGAGAATTTTTTTAAATATCATGGTTTCCAAGTAATATCTTGTCAAAGATTGTAGCCATTTTTCACTTTGGACTCTTAAGGGATTGAATCGGTACAATGTAGCTTGGAGTGATTTGACATGTTTTGGTGTGAAAGAGGATTGTTCCTACCATAAAATTACCCATTCATATGTGTTGGAATAGTCATTTTGGTCGCACAAGATTTAGAATGAATGTTGCACCACTTTGTAACTTTACACTACTTGCATTTGACAACTTTTTCCTCAACTGAAAAGTCGTCACCACAAGAAAATTCCCTCGAGAAGAAAAAATTGAAAGAGATTATTGTAGAGGGGCCCAATTCCATCCTATAGCCTCAAATGAAAAGTTTTTAAGCATCACAATTTTTGAGTACTATCCCATCAAAGATTGTAGCTGTTTTGCACTTTAGACTCTTAAGGGACTGATCCAGTTGAATGTAGCTCAAAGTGTTCAGTGTGAAGGGCTACAAACTCATAACCTAAAAGGTTCCTAAGGATGTTTAATATCATATGAAAACCTACACCAACCTTGAAAAAATTCCATTGAACTTGAATATCAAAGAGCAACATCTTCTTTGAAATCAACAACAACCACTGACATACCTTCTAACTTGAATATCCTTGGATTCCAATTCTGATATAAGCATTGTATGTATTACCTCCAAATTATAAAAAATGATACCTCTTGAATTTGTACAATGGTAAGGCTTATACAACCACTAATATTTGCATTGTTTTGGTGATTTAGGAAATGAAATTCTCTTTACATATCACATACCACTTTGCACAAGCATAAAAAATGAAAAAAGAACTAAAATGAATGCTTAACAACGCTAAAACAACACAAAGACTTTCTATCCATTACAGGCATTTCCTTTTCTTGTTACTATTCACCATTTATAAATCTTTTACAACTCCTCATAAAACCTTTTCCTTGCATGCATATGTGTGATTGAGAAAATGCCTCAAAGAGATGACTCTTGAGATTTTCAAGTTAATTATTGTCCCTATTCACTTGATAAAGGACTACCCCTTTGTGAGAATATTAGACCTTATATTATTCTACTATGAAGTGTCCTTACTTCCTTCTATTGACTATCATTTGTATCACTATCCTCTAATATTTATATGCAACTCATTGTCTTTAAGACCTAAGGACTACCCTCTTGAATCTTTATGGACTATCTTTCCTCTTGTAATTGCACTCCTTTTAACTAAGGTCTACAACCTTTTGTGCAATTTTTCATTCTAATAATCAACAACAATAAACCTAACTAATTTGATCATGATTTTTTTGAGAAAATGCCTCAAAGAAATGGGGTCTCACGATGTACATCACCGTGAGACCCATTTCTTTGAGGCATTTTATCAAACATCCCACTACCTTGCCAATTTCACCACATTGGAAAGCTAGTGGGCCCACTAGCTTGCCAATTTGGTGAAATTGGCAAGGTAGTAGGTTGTTTGAGAAAATGCCTCCAAGAAATGGGGTCTCATGGTGGTGTACATTTCATGGAATTGGAAAGCTAGTGGGCCCACTAGTTTCGCAACCATGAGACCACATTTCTTGGAGGAATTTTCTCAAACAACCCATTACCTTGCCAATTTCACCAAATTGGCAAGCTAGTGGGGCCAAAGAAGGGGTGTTGAAACCTTGCACTCTATATTTTTCACATGTTTTCTATACTTTATAGAAGATGCTTGTGCCTAGTAAAAGAATTTTCACTGACCAATTAGAAGCCATCTAGGTCTCCCATGGAATTGCCATGTACCTCTATATCTCTCATGGCTCTCTAGTTATTTCCATTCCTCTATATCTCTACCCTCTCTAGGTCTCTTAATCACTCCTTGAAACATGTGAAGAAGCCAAAATATTTTTTTTGTAAATCAATACACTTGCTTAGACTTTAAAACATAGAGTCTTGCTAAATACAACTACTACTATCCCATGCCTATCACAAAATATGAGCTTTATGATAAAATAATTCAATTTCATTAAATAAAAAAATATGTTATCCCCATATTTTTATGATTGAATTAAAGCTCATTCATACATCTTATGCTTTTTATTTTTTGTATTTGACTATGAACATGTACAACTTGAATAGTTAGAACCTTTTATAATATTTCATTTCTTATGAACATAATAAACTCATTCATTATAATTTGATGTTGATACCCAAGGGAATCATATGGATCTATGTATGGATTAACCAATAGAATATTATCCATTGTAAATGCGTAATCAAAATTGAACAATGATAGTTGAGACAAAAATAAATTTTATGGAAAATCATTGAGAACCAAGTGAAGAATCTCATTTGAGATTGTTTTTTAAATAACTCTCCCTAAGGGACTTGTGTGACTAAAATCAATGATATTTTTCCAATATATCATGCATATCATAATGTATTCTTGTGATTTCCTTGTCCTTGATTGCTATCTACCAAATAACTCTTCTTGTTTGTTGCAGATTTTTAATATATTAGAGAGTGTTCCTTAAAGTGATAATTATGATAAATATTTCCTAATAAATAGAAGGGGAATATTTTAATGGAGTCAAAGAACTCAGTATAAAATTGATTTGTTTTTATTTGTTGTGCAAAATATGATACTCAAACCACATGTTCTTTGATTTTTTTTCCAAAACCTAATGTTTGGAAATTTATGTGGTGCATTTGTTGAATTTGTGTATATGTACACACTCTTTGAGGGTTGTGTGACTCTTCTTGGTTGGTCAAGGTAGTGATATATTTGTGAAAATTCCTCAAATAAATGGGGTCTCGCGGTGATTATAATCACCGTGAGACCTCATTTCTTTGAGGCATTTTCTCAAACATCTCACTACCTTGCCAATACGGTAACATTGACAATGTTTGATAAAATTCCTCTAAGAGATAGGGTATCATGGTGATGTAGGGTCTCATGGTGATCTACATCACCATGGGACCCTATCTCTTAGAGGCATTTTATCAAACCTTTTCAATGTTACTGCATTGACAATGTAGTGAGCTTGTCAATGCTCACTACCTTGTCTATGCTATGCATTAAACCAAAACATATAATTTTTCCAATATTCATATGTAAACTTCGAACCAAAACATATATACAAAATTTGAACCAAAATATATAATCTACCCAATATTCTAATGTAAACTTCAAACCAAAACATATGTACAAACTTGGAACCAAAACATATAAGCTTCCCAATATTCATATGTAAACATCAAACCAAAACATATGTACAAACTTGGAACCAAAACATATGTAAACTTGAAAGATAGAAATGAAAGGTGTAACTATCAACTAATCTTGATGTGCACACTCTAAATTTTAATACAAATTAATGTGTATACTTATAAATTAATAAGAACCAATGTGCATACTGTAGACACTTAAAAATGTCCCGATGGATCATATTGGCTAATTAACATCATTTCATCCTAAAACCCATCCTCTTTTCACTTAATCAATTAAATTATCCTAGCTATTCAATTAATTGCCTCATTTTCATCTATTAATCTAATTCTCCTAGTTAAGTTAATTCATACCCTTTCATGCGAACATTTTGTCCTATTAAATTGAATAAATCAAATTATTTAATTTAATCCTTAAGGTCTTCTTATTTAATTAAATGACCCTAAGTTATTTAATTAAATGTCATATCATATCTCCCCCTTTCATTAAATCATTTTATTTAATGAATATCATATAATTCTTCTAAAATTGCATAATTAACATTGTTTTAATTATTCAATTACTAATAAATCTAATTCCCCCCACTTGCAAGGGAATATTCCTCCTTTGTACACTCCTCCAAAATTAATATTCCCATGGAATATTCCTTCCCCTTTTGCACATTAAATTTTTTTTTTAATTTGCTAAATATCTATTTCACTCACCCATGAGAATATTCCAAAGAATATTCTCTTTCTTCACTCATTTGAAAAAAAGGAATATTCTTCCTTATAACAAACTCACAAGACTTCATGTGCAAGTTAACTTACAAGACTTCTTGTGAAAGTTTTGAAAGTGTGTTTGTTTGGACAAATGTGAGACCTTGATTAAATATCATCTTGCATCATCAACCCTTGATGGGAGTACATGATCCATGCCTCCATCTTTTTTCCTTTTTGACAATTGGTTAGATTTTTCAATCTTAGCCTTTCATTTTTCATTTGCTTTCCTATAAATAGGTCACTATTTGGAGATAAATGGATCCATCTGTTAACATCAAACTTATGTTGTTAAAATCACTTGCACTTGCACTCATATTTAGTACTTATTTAGCATCTTTTAGCTCAATTTACTTGCAGTAATTAGCATATCTTCCATTAATGGCTTCCATCGTAACATAGATGCATGCATTTAGCTTATTTGTTAATTAGGATTTTAATCTTTTAGCTTAAAATCCATTTAGATTAGCTTTGTATTGACACTTCTTGATCATCTTAGCATAAATCATGTTAAAATATCTTGCATCATGTTCATTTAATTTTTAAATCATGCTTCATCACACATCTATCATTGGTTTTGTCGATTCTCTTCAATAGAATCGATCAAAATAGGCTCATTTATCCATGGGATTGGGAAAGGGTCGCCATTCCACATCAATGCAACACCACTCCTCCAATAGGATAAGTTTCAATGGATTAGAATAGGTATTGCTAAAGATTTCATCATTTAATATGTTAAGTTTTAATGGATCCCTAGTTTAGTTTTGTTGAATGATCTTATTGGGATTGACGTATAGTACCATAATTATGCTTCGTATCCTCATGGATCAAGTGTAGTCATCCCATACTATTCCATCGGTCACACATACTTACAAATTAATCCAATGAACCATCCAAGTCTTCTCTACTCTTTATTGTGTCAAGTATTGCCTCATGGTCATACCCACACACCTTCCACAAGGTCTTGTTCAAAGGTCTACCCCATATTTGATCAAATGAGCATTGGATGCCACAATAAGGTTCAAGTAATGAAGAATCTTTTGATGCATGTCAAATTCTTGAAACAACCAAACATTAAAACTCTTATGTGGGTACCTTCTAAGCCATGTTCCAATAACAACCACTAAGCCTGTAGGGTATTCGATGCTTTCTCCATCTATAATTGGGGCCTCCAATTTCTTTTTGGCCTCAACACAATGACACAAGTAATAATTTGTTCCTTCTTCATTGTCTTCATATGTAATAACTGTATAAATATGCCCCACATTGACATGTGCATAAAATTAGATGAAATTAGTCAACATTACAAATACACTACAAAGTAAGATAACAATAGGAATTTCAAAAACTATGCAAGTAGATATATTACCTAGTTGAACTAGATCTAATATGTGGTCAAATTCAATCGATGATTCTATTTTTGTTAGTTCCAATTCTGTCAGAGGTTGATACATGTGAAGTGGGCTAAGATAACTTAATCACCATTCTTCAACCCACTCCTTTTACTCACACTCATTCTAGGCTTGAATTGTACATGAAGAAAAAAGGCACGCCAGGGTGCTGTCATAATAGTGGTTTACAATTCCTGAGAGGAACGAATTTTAGCTGAAATCACATATTTTTAGAAAATATAATGATTTAAGCCTTAAAAAGTTCCATTTTAAGGATTCCAATTGAAGAGGTTTGATCAAATCACCTTAGATCAAACCCCCTGGATAGAACCTCGCTAGTTTTAAACCATACCTCTAAATGCGTCTCCTTTACACCTATCAAAATGCTGATAAAAAATCACTTTTGATTTAGATTTTGGGGGATCAAATGAATTCATTTAAAATTTATTTAAAATGATTATGGTATTCCTCAGAACAAGCTATCCAATGAATATAACTTTAATATGTTTTGGTTTTGTTATGTATTTGTTTTTTAAGTTTGGTTAAACATAGGTTTTTCATCGAAAATGAATTTATTTGTTCTTCACATGTGGAAAAATAGAAGATTATCAAAAAAAAAAATGAAAATTATGAGTGCACCAGATATTGAAGTCCTTGATCCAACAAAAAAAATAAAATAAAATTTTGACATATACAAAAAAAGTTATGCGTTATACAGTCGCGTTGTGTCTGAATTATAATTCGTTTGACTTTGAAACTTGATTAAGGAAAAAATATTCAATAAAAAACTATCTAACCAAGTGGGAAGCACTAGATATCAGAGTTACAAATCTAAATTTGAAAGAATTAGAATTTTATCCTTCATGGAAAAAAGTTATCGCTATACCTGTGTGTCACTATTTAAAAATGTTATTTTTGAAAAAATCTATTTTCGTGGGAGATGGAAAAAGGCAATTTGATTCCAAAAATTTTGAAAATTTTATTTTTAGAATCTACAGACAAAATTTGATGAGACTCTAGTTTGCACCATCTTCAAATTCCTCACAGTTTAGCTGCTATAGGTGCCCGAATGTGAAGATTTAGTTAAAAATAATAATTTCAGTGTCCAGTTTGGCCAAAATATGTAAACCACTATTATGGGATCACCCGCCATCTTCCACGTATGGATACTCCATGAACCTTCATTTGAGCTAAGGAAAGATTATAGCTCACTTGATCCTATTAGTGTACAACAATCCTCATATGGTGCAATGTTATTATCTTCTATCAACCAAAAACATCTACAAACTGAAGACTTACCTTCATTACCTGGACCCATCGAAGCATTACACCAATCAATAATTGATTTTGCATCTGTCAACTTTGCATTGTCTTTATACTTTAACTCTTCTCATGCTAATGCTCTTTTGATACATGCTCTTGCACCATCATGCTCCCCCTTCCCATTCCCAACCTCACAAAAGTTACACATATATTGAACACCTGTAATAACATGCATCCTACTCAACCAATAAAACATCTGTGAGTTCTTGAACTATGACACACAGTTATTTGACCATATTATATGTTGACTAGATGCATAGTTATCCTCTTCAATTGGAATGTCTTTGTCAATAGTTTCCAATTTCTTTTTCTCATGATGTTCCCTCATTCATGTTTCTTTTTTTGCATTTTTAGCTTGGGTTTCCTCCTATGTTGGTTTAATCCTTGATCGTTTCCTTGGCATGATGGATAATTTTATTTATAGCATGATAAAGAGACAAATATTAGTTCCTAAAAAATGAGTTCATACAAATAAATGAAATATATGTCATTCAACCCTTCATACAAAATACTTACAATCATCTTGTCTAGAAGAGTATTTCTAGTGTAGACAAAGCTGACAAGAATTTTTTGATGGAATTCCTTAAAGAAATGTGGTCTCATGGAATTCCATAACATTAAATGCAAGATAATTCCCAACACCCACTTACAAGCCTAGAGTGGGACCCATTCGCCATAGGTGGCGAATGAGTCCCTCTTGGCTCCAAATTTAAAATATTTCAAATTTTCTTTCAGGTTTTTATTTAAAATTACCTTATGTCAGCCTGTGATGTATTATTGGGTTATTAGGGCATAAGTGTGTATAAATAAGTGTTTTTCTCCTCATTTTACATCGCCTACATTCTCCTCATTCACTTGCATTCACTAAACATCAATTAGAATTTGAGCACTTTGCATCATCCAATCAAGCATACATCAAGCATCTTGGAGCAACCACTAACATATCTTCATATTTATTCAACAAGGTTATGGTGAGTTTAGGACATTTACATGTTATTTATTTATCATTCCTTGTTTAATTCATTCCATTTCTTCATTAAGGGTTTGATTACCAAAGTGGGATTTGACCAAGTCAAATAACTATATCCTAACCCTTAACCATTTTTCCCCTATTGCATGTGTGTTTGTAGACTTTTGTATGCAGATTTGTCAAGCAATTAGGTGTTGAAAGGTGGTCAAGAAGTCAACAAAGTGTTTCAAGTCAAATACATCCTATTTCAAGCTTAATTTGACTCTGTTAACCCGACAAGATGACAAGTGTAGATCTGGAGCTATAGAATTGACCCTTGATTTCATAGAATTTTGGGAGAGGAATGATTCACCATCAGTGACGAATGAGTCCCACCTTAATGCTAGAAAAGTATATTCTATCATATTCTAATTCTTGACAATCAGAAACCAGTTTTCAGGTGTTTTTGCCAGTAGCAAGACTAATTCGCCATCAGTGGTGAATGAGTCCCACTAGTGATTTACACTTATTTCTGCCAACATTCAGATCCTTCTAGATTCAGCATTCACTGCCCAAGTGCACTATGTTTTCAACCTTGTTCAATTATGTTTGCATTAGTTAACATTTCTATTTCATTTTCTACATATCACATTGTGTTTTCAAACATTACATATTTCTTAGGTTTTGCATTCATAATCAGTCAATTTCATTACTTAGTTACATTTAGTCTCAATTCCATCTTGCATACCTTAGTTTGAGTGAAGCGCTTCAATTTTGGGGTTCTATCTCTCTCTTTTTAAGTGAATGATCCTAAGAGTGTAAGAGAAGTCCATAGAAACAACAAAATTGTTGGTTCATGTAGATAAAGAAAACATCATAAAAATATTGACAAAAGATAATGGAAAGTAACAACTAAGTCTCACAAATAAAAACTCAATGCATTCAATTATTATTAAAGATCATAAGGGAATTGGATTATTGGAAATTAAGAGACAATGAATAAACATTCCCAACAACAAACTTCATAGATATTTATCCTATTTCTAAACATGAATTCAAACCCAATAATTAGAAGAATGCAACTTTAAAAGTTAAAATTTCTTGCTTATAATAGTTAATAAACAACTTCAAGAGATGTGCATGACATAAATAGAACCAACTAAAAGTTTAAGAATTGCCTTTTCCACAAGAATATATGAAAAGTTGTAAATAAATCAATTTAGGTTCTCATGAATGGTGATGATATGAATTTGGTTGTGACTTTTCAAATGTGAAAAGTTGTGACCCTTCAAAGAGGAAAGACTATAAACCTTTTATAATGAAGTGCGGTGACCATACTTAGTGTAGATGTTCTCATCTAGACATGTTGGCACTAACTCTTTAGCCCCATGAAGAACAAAATAAAAAGTATCCTACCTTGCAACTTTACACTACATGCAACTGACCCGTTTTCCATCAACTGAAATCTATTCACTATAGGAAAATGACTTGGAGCTATCAAAAACTGAGAGATATTGTTGTAGAGGTTCCCTACATGATCTCATATCCTTAGATGGAATGTTTCCAAGTGCCACGGTTTCTAAGTAATCACTCGTCAAAGTTTGTTGCCCTTTTGCACTTTGGTCTCTTAAGAGACTTCATCGGTAGAATATAGCTCAAACTATTTCAGTGTGTTTCAATGTGAAAAAGGACCTTTCCTAGCATAAACCCACCCATATAAATGTGTTGGAACACTTGGCTCAGTTGTATGATGAATAGAATGAAAGTTACACCACTTTCCATCTCTACACTACATGTAATTGACTCATTTTCCATCAACTAAAATCTATTCATCACGGAAAAATGACTTGGATCTATCAAAATTGAGAGGTTATTATATAGGGGCCCTACATGATCTTTTAGCCTCAGATGGAATGCTTCCAAGTGCCATGGTTTCTAAGTAATCACTTGTTGAATTTTGTTGCCCTTTTGCACTTTGGTCTCTTAAGAGTCTTCATCGGTAGAATGTGTCTCAAAATATTTTAGCATGTTTGGGTGTGAAAGAGGACCTTGCCTAGCATAAACCCACCCATATGGATGTGTTGGAATAGTCATTTTGGTCATATGACAAACTGAACAAAACTTACGCCACTTTCCAACTTTACACTACATGCAACTAACCCATTTTGCATCAATTGAAATCTATTCACCACAGGAAAACAACTTGGAGCTATCCACTTATACATTTTGACTCAAAATCTGACAAAAGTTCATCAAAATTTCAAAGTTCATCAAAATTTCAACGAACTTTCGTTGAAATTATTTCGTCGATTTTCTAACAAACTTTGAAATGTCAAAATTTTGACCCAGCCGACGATGTTGGGTCAGAATTTTGACGTTTCAAAGTTTGTTGGAAAATCGATGAAATAATTCTGACGAAATTTCATCAAAATTCTGATGAACTTTTGTCAGATTTTGAGTCAAAATTTATCAGTGATCAAAAATTGAAGTTATTGTATAGGGGCCCTATGTGATCTTGTAGCCTCAGATGAAATTTTTCCAAGTGCCACAGTTTTTGAGTAATTTCTCGTCAAATTTTTCTTCCCTTTTGCACTTTGGTCTTTTAAGAGACTTCACTGGTAGAATATAGCTAGGACTATTTTGGCATGTTTGGGTGTGAAAGAGGACCTTTCCTAGCATAAAACCACCCATACATACATGTTGGAACAGACGGTTTGGTCATATGATGAATAAAACAAAAGTTACACCACTTTCCAACTTGTCACTACATGCAACTAACCTATTTTCCATCAACTAAAATTTGTTAACCATGGGAAAATGACTTGGAGCTATTAAAAATCAAGAGAGTTTCTTGTATTAGGACCCTACATGATCTTTTAGCCTTGGATGAAATGTTTCCAAGTGCCACGATTTTTTAGTAATCGCTTGTCAAAGTTTTCTACCCTTTTGCACTTTGGTCCCTTAAGAGACTTCACTGATAGAATGTGGCTCAGACTATTTCAGTGTGTTTGGGTGTGAAAGAGGACCTTGCCTAGTATAAACCCACCGATATGGATGTGTTGGAATAGTTGGTTTGGTCATATGACAAATAGAATGAAAGTTACACCACATTCCAACTTGTCACTACATGCAACTGACATGTTTTCCATCAACTAAAATCTATTCACCAGGAGAAAATGACTTCAAGCTACCAAAAACTGAGAGAGGTTATTGTAGAGGGGACCTATGTGATCCCATAGCCTTAGATAAAAAATTTCCAAGTGTCGCGTTTTTTGAGCAATCACTCATCTAATTTTTCTTCCCTTTTGCACTTTGGTCTCTTAAAAGACTTCACCAGTAGAATGTGTCTTGGACTATTTCGACATGTTTGGGTGTGAAAGAGGACCTTTCCTAGCATAAACCCACCCATGTAAATGTGTTGGAATAGTCGGTTCTATTGTATGATGAATAGAACAAAAGTTACACCACTTTCCATCTTTACACTACATGCAACTGACCCATTTTCCATCAACTGAAATTTGTTCACCATGGGAAAATGACTTGGAGCTATCAAAAATTGAGAGGGGTAATTGTAGAAGGTCCCTACATGATCTTGTAGCCTTAGAAAAAATGTTTCCAAGTTCCATGGTTTCTGAGTAATCATTCATCAAAGTTTTCTTCCCTTTTACACTTTGGTCTCTTCAGAGACTTCGTCAGTAGAATGTAGCTCAGACTATTTCAATGTATTTAGGTGTGAATATGACCTTACCTAACATAAACCCACCCTACGAACATGTTGGAATAGTCAGTTCAGTCATATGATGAACTAAGAAGAATCTACACATGCACCTTCCTCAACTTCTCGAGAGCAGGAAGAATCTCTTCATTGAATACATTATGTATCGAGCATTTAATTTTGTCTACTTATTTTTCAAGTTTTTTTAGAGAAAACTAACCTTCTTTTCATTGATGATAAAATATTCTTCTTTTCTTTTTGTTCATTTTCTAAGTGGTTAATTTTGGTCTTCAATTGTTTTGCTGCAATTTCAACACTTCCAACTATTTCCTTTTCATCTACAACTATTGTTATCATCTTTGGAAGTGGCTTTTTGATTAAAAAATGAAAATGTTTATTTTAACAAGTTCTTTATAAAACTTATCTACCTTTATAGATAAGAATTTCAGGTGTCCACCACACCTATTCTTCTTTTTTTCACTTACATTTCATATTGCTTCTTCCTTATCATCCATTTCCAATTGTATTTTCTCCACGAAAGTCTTAAGTTCAAGAATCTTTGACTTCATTTTTTCATTTTTCAATCTTCCCATAAAGATTGGAATGATTTTAGGATATGCACAAAATGAAAAATGTATGGAAAATGTGGTAGCATAGACAAGGAAATGAGTTGTTTGAAAAAATTCCTCAAATAAATGTTACTACATTTCTTTGAGGCATTTTTTCAAATAGCTCATTTCCTTGTCTATGCTTTTGCTTACTATTATTCTTTGATAATTTTTTTCCATGCATCCATTATTTGGTCAAAATCACATGTTTTAGGATTTTATCCATATTAGCAAGGGGACTTTGGAATGGGGTATTACATATATCAAAACATAAAAGGGGAGTTTGCATGAGTGTTATGGTTGCAATTTCCCTAGTAGACATAAGTGAAATGTGGATGCATAGACAAGGCACATGAACTATTTGAAAAAATGCCTCAATGAGATATGTCATCATGGTCAATGTGGATGTATTGACAAGGTAGTGCTCACTACCTTGTTAATGCATCCACATTGATGAGGTATTGAGCTCATGACCTTGCCAATGCTACCACAT